>QVQW01000139.1:0-33608 GCA_003635345.1 Coniochaeta pulveracea | reverse complement strand
GACCTACATGTAAACACGCCTGTCTCTTGGAGAAGACGTTGGCAGCATCCCAGTCGGGAACCGGGCTTTGTTGCTGGCGGGATCTTGGCTGGACAAGCTATGGGATCTGGTCCCTGTGAATGCTGGTCAGTAACTTGGGACTAACCCAGTGTCTTGGGAGTCAATTTGGGCGTCTGCTGGACATCGTTTCGGTTCATGGTGGGCAACAGACGCCTCGTCGGTAAGCTGAGGCTACACCAAGGCCATGTGCAGGGAACAGAGCTGTGCCCGTACTCCAGGTTTGTACGCCGGTACTGCAAGGTAGGTACGGCTCGTCAAGGGGCGTGTTGTGCGAGACAAGACATGGTACGACTCACGAGGCCTTAGTCATGGCATGCGGTACCCTACAAAATCATGATTACTTTCATGCCGCTCTTGGTCCCTCGAGTCCCCATCGGGGTGTTCCTTAGACGCGAGAAGTTGCCAGTATTAGCCGGGATCAGGGCCCGGGACGGAACGAGATGGCGAGCAGTTGTGAAATGGGGCTGAAGCTCGAAGCGAGAATGGGGCTGTTCTAGTGCTCCCGAGTCCCTTTGAAAGAGTCTAACAAAGATGGACACAATAAACATGAGGCATTGCGGATCAACGACCCCAGTTCAGTGCTTAGGTGCTGGCTTCCGCATTGATACAGTCATGCTAGGATTTTGGGCGGATCTTTTGAGGCATCTGGAGCCGTGGAGACATGGCACATACCGTTGAAGACTTGAAGTCATGGACTCGGCAGCCGACATAACAAAGAAGTCAGGAATACCAGATGTTCGAGAAAAAGACTCGTTGAGAGATGATCCATTGCTTTGGCCATCACTGGAATGCATTCCACGTCTCTTCTGCTTCGAAGGCCGCCAAGCAGTGACAGCCGACGGATTTTGAAGTGTCGATCAAAGGACTAAAAGGGGCCAATGTCAGGAAAATCGGTTATGCAGCTGATGGGTTGTGCTGTCCAATCGCAGAGCCGAGTCAAGATTCATGCTCGCTTGTCCCTGCCGTTGTCGATCTTAATAGACGTCATATTAACTGTTAGTTCGACTGTTGCAACGTCGCTCTCGTAGCAGACATCACCACCTTATACTTTGCTGCTCAGTTGGTGCTATCGCAGGCCGGGCAATATTATGATCCATACTTTAGTAGGCGGCGGGATCACTACCTGGATTGATGTTCAACTAGCTACTAAGTTGACGCGAAAGAAAGCAGGTTAGCAGGAGAGATGTCATGGAAGATGCCTGTCCATCGCTACTATATTTTCAAGATAATAGTACAAGGTACCTTAGGTACCTTAGGTAACTAGAGCACTCCAGAGTGGTCTTGTCGTCGCTTACATGGGTTCCCAAGTCTTGAACAACTCCATCCCTGCAGAAATGAAGAAGTCCTATCACGGAGATGTGTTCAGATGGACAGTACATAATTACCATGAGGACTTGCGGTTGGTATTAAAATCCCTGAATAGTCTGTCACTTCCGGCTCCCTGAAAAGTATCGTTTCGCACGAGGCTAGGTCTCGTCGCACATGGATCACGCTTGGGTTCTTACAGGATGCTAATATAAGTCCAGTAGGTCCACTAAACACAGGAAGCTTTCGACATGTACGAGAATCATTGCTTGCTTTGGCACAAGTATTGCATGACCTCTTCAGACGTCCATCTGGCTTGGACAAACTTTGTGTGGAAAGTAAGTGCGCCATCTTGCACTCAGACTCATCCATAGACATAATCCACACCAAAGCTCGGCATGAGCCGAAGCCAGTAACGGGATATCATGTGGGCGTTGGATAGCACGGGCTTTGGAAATATGTGAAACCAGGCATGCCATGTTACATGAGCTAAAATACAACGGGTATGACCAAGTCGTGCCGGCTCTCTGGGTCGAGCTTATCACTCCGAGTTCAGTCCATCCATATCACTCGACCTGGCTGATTACATAGAAGGACATTTGGACGTCGCCTCAGGCCCTTGCTTATCCAGGTCCAAAACGATTTGATCACTTCAAGCAGTCGGGGTTTCTTTTTCGTACCCTAAATAGAGCAGGTAAATCATGGACATGGATAGAGGACCAACCAATCGAGTGCTTCACTGTTTCTGAACAACTTGAGATGTTCAAGGTCTACTATTATGCTTTAGGGTATCACATGATGTCCGCAAAAGGTAAAGACAGACGAGCAGGGCATTGGCGAATCCGAGTCTCGTACTTTGCACGGTAATGTAGTACTACTAAGCAAAGTAGATCCTGCAGTTACCAGCATCTTCACCTCCGAACCTTAGCGGGCAGTCAAAGAAGCGTGTCGACTGTTATATTATGTGGCAGTGCTGTCCGGACTTTCAAGATTCTGCACCACGTTCTTCTTCACTCACATGGAACCCCAGCCGAGGTGGCGGTTCTGGTTACACTGCGATAGATCGATACAATGAACATGTTCGGAGGACCAAAGTGGAAACGGCTTTAGAGTTTAGAGGACACTGCGACGGACATGGATATAATTCAAAGTGCTTGTACTCTTGTAGATTAACACACAGACATATAAGTACCTTACTTAGGTCACTAGGTGGGTATATACATTGGTGACACCAACTTTGCTGCACTGTGCTTGGTGTTACAACATTTCCCATGCTGTATCTCGCTAAACTGTGCCTTCTTTGGCCAAGCGGTTGAGGATAACAAACTCTCATCACCGACTTTCAATTCTAAGCCACCTGCTGCGGTGTTACGCAGAACTCCACCAATTTTCACCATTAGTCAGGTTCCCTCCTGCTGGTCGCCATCGTCCGTCGTGTCTGATGACCAGGTCACAGCTACCTACAGTAGCCCAGGTGAACAGACGGTATGGGAATCCGAGGATGAATCCAGTAAAGCTATTTCAATTTCTCACCTATATTCTGCCACTGATCCCGAATCTATCACTGAGTGCACGATTAACTGATTTTTAATCAAGCATAAAGTCATACACATGAAAGACATTAAAGGGTTGATATTAGTGAGAACGTGATGAATTAATCCTGCTTAACAAGGAGGTAGATTTAAGTCAAGCTAAGCAAGGTAATATTATGCTCATCATTTCGAAATCCGCACTCCGCGGTGGTCAGCGTTGAATGTCTACCTATTGTCCTGTGCTCAGGAAGCTCTAATGCCAAGACACGACCACTTGACCGGCATGATCATGCATCTCTTGCGCCGTATCGGTTAATGAAACGTTATACTATACAAGCTGCTACCATCCAGCTGGAATTACTTGTGCCTCAATGCCAATGCCGTGGTCTTGGACTCCATGTCGTGTAACCTCCACAGAAGGAAAGCTAGAGGTACTGAGCCGGGAACTTATGCGCCTATGAATACCCGAGTACATATGTGTTTTCATAGGCTCCGTAAGCAGATCGGCACCACCGTACCTACTTATGGTTAGTCTCTCAGGTGGTTGTCATCGACCGCACAGCTAGGCGGTGTGCTTTTTTCAGGTTGACCGGTAAGATTAGCGTACCTAGACCTCCAGCGCGGACATCTCCTACAAGGCCCACCGTCCCAGATACCTGGAATGAGACCTACGAGAAGGCCATGACTCTTGACCTTACACATGCTGCACTTACCCGCCAACCCACATCATCTCCGTATTGTACTATCTGTGCTCGATCCTGCAGCATCGCGAGCACCTTAATGATTCAGTGTCCAGTGAATTGCGAGCGCCGCGCACACATGGGTTCATCGTACGTCCGTACAGGTATCAAAGGCATTTCCAGACGACGACTTCTGGGAGCTGTCGTGCCACCGTTGCACCAGTATAGCGAGACGCACAAAAACTATGGCGGGAGTAGTTAATTTCGATCACGTGTGACGGCACTATGTCCTTTCCAGAACGGGCAGCGCGATCGTGGTGCACAGGCAATAAGCAGGATTTGGTAGACACACGCACTCGGAAGCCTATAGTGTCCTTACCGGTGTTATGTCTCTTGCTATTGCCCAACTTGGCGTAACACTCCGGTCATCGTTCCTCAAATTGCTGGTGTTGCTGTTTGCACTGAATATTGCCAAAGTAACGTTGAGTAAGTAATTGAAAATGTCCTTCGAAGAATGGTGACGGAGGTCCTAGTGAGGAACATTGTCAGTAAGTCGATATAATATTCGAAACCGAACCTCAACCTCCAAGAGCTTATCACGACAAGGACGACCGTCATGCCCTTGCCTGAAGTCGCCTGATCATTGTTCGAAGAGCCGAGAATAAGAAATAGAGAGCTTCGAAAGACTTCAGTAAGCATGGTGCGTCGATTCCAGACGCTGTTAGAGCTGCTCCAAACGTGCTTTCGAGACGCAAGCCGGAATGACATGGATACCAGCCCTTGTCTCACGAGCATGCCTTCAGCATAGCTTGGTCCAGGAAACTGGGAAGTGTCTTACGTCGTGCAGTTCGATAATGCTCGTACCCGAACCTCTGACGTTGATACCCGGCCCACTGCCCAAGTCGCACGGGAAGCAGCGGTTGCCCTCCTCAATGCTTTGCATAGTGATAGGAGGGGCCTTGAATAACAGTGAAGGCGGGTGACAAGCCGCTGAACAGGTCCGGGGATAAGATCGTAGTGTTGTCACAGCTTACGACCCAAGGTCCGGTGCAACAGTACCAGTATGCCGGAATCAGTGATGTCAAGAAATGAATCGCTGGGATGTAGAGTCCGGTAACTCAACCTCTAGACCACTGTTCAGAAAGAACTCCGCGTGTTCCGAGTCGTGGTCTAGGAAACCAGAGATTCTCTTGGCTTACACACTCACAAACATGTCGTTGGCGGAACTTCCATGACAAGTTTCAGCAAACAGGCTTCAGACACGTGGTAGGTGTAATCCACGATCCCGAAGTCAACGGCAAATACCCATGAGTTCAGTGTGAATCCATCACGTAGCTGTAAGTGAGGGCACAGTCGGGGTTGGTCAAGTGCCAAGGGTGCGCCAGGTGCGGCGCCCGTTCGACCGCTTTCCTCCGTGTCTCTCCAGCGAGCAGCCACCGCTGGGTAGACCATATGGAGCAGGTCTCCACGAATCGACACGCCGTATCGGTGCGTCCTGAAGTTGGTCGATCTCTCGGTTAGAAGAGGATGACGGACCAGGGGCAGCGTGCGTCGTAATGGAGGGAGCCACTGCTGCTAGGTACTACCAGGATGATGGGCTACATGGCACTAATAAGCGACGAGCGTCATCCGAGTGCATGGTACTCGCGGCCGCTTCATCGCCTCATTCAATCGTACGACTGTCGCCGGCCATTGCATCCGCACACAGCAGAAGACGGTACCAAGCGTTGTTCGCATGGATGAAGGATAAGTTCTTGCGTTCAACTGGACCGTGGCCTGGCTGCAACGGAATGTTCCTCCGCCTGGATGCTATGCGGGACGGATGGCAGCACTGCTAGTGCTCTGCTGCCCTAGACATTGTTGAAACGAAGTGCCCAGGAGCGTACCTTAGGTATCCGTAACTACCTGAGATACTGTATCGCTTGCCGAATACCTACCTCCCTTTCCCCTCTTTCGGCATCTTGTGGGATTCGCGCATTGCCACTCAGCCCTGGCCTACTGTTGCAAATCGCAGATGTTTCCAGCAAGTGATCGCCCAGGTGCCGCACTAACCGTTACTGCTACGACTGAAAGGCCCTGTGAGAACTGAGCAACCGCTGGCTTGAGGCCACAGGGGATTCATTGACATGGATGTCCCTTCCCTATTGGGTAGGTTGAGGCTCCATATTTCCCAGTCCGCGCTCGTGCATCTGCCCACTTGATGCGTCCAGATAGAGCAGCCGCAGAAAACTAGCCCCTTCCACATTTGGCATATGGCCTGATATTTCATGCAGCTCATGGCATCATTGGGCATCATGGATTTCACGCTATTTTGACTACGGCTCATCAAATTGCCATTCGCGCATTTGATCCCAGCCACCGAACAGCCAAGAGTAGATGCAGCGACACACCGGGGTGTGAGAATAATGCCTGCAAACTGGCCCCTGCTTCATGTTGTTAGTAGTGTGGAACCCCCGGCCCCGGTGGCTTTTTGTTTGTCTCCGATCTTAGCGCCGGATCGAAGCCAGCAAGCAAATTTCGGGATCCCCGTGTCGGGCGGGACGGGTCAACCCTTTCGTGTTTTCTTTGTTTGTCCCCAGACCGAGAAACCCGGCACACAATCGGGCCTGGGACAACCAGACAAGCCATGATCACGAGGCCATCATGACGTTCAGAAGGACGAAGGGATGAACTACAATCGTTGTAGGCAAGCACTCCCGACCCAGGATCGACGACCATGACCCTAGCAAACGGGCCCTGGCTGGTGTCATGCGGGCATTCTGCGATGCCATCATAGCCCACGACGAGCCACAAACGCACGCTTCCTTCCACTTATTGTCATATCTCACCTTCGGTCGACGGGAGGAGAAGACATGATGCTTGGCGTGAAAAAACCTCAACCGCGTCTCCGCATTGGGTCCGAATGATGCTTGCGACATGTATTGCGTACCACTCTTTCTGACACAGAGGACCCAAAAGGATAACCTGGTAATCAGAATTGGGGAGCCAAGTGGTGACGCTTAGGGCATGCTTACTAAGTTAAGATTAAATGACGGAAAGCTGCCCTTCAATAATTTGGTGAGAGTCAAGATTGAGATGCCCCTGCAGTGAAAAGGGCTCTAGCGAGAGTCAAACAGCCCCTCCTGTATGGTGTCTGGTTCTGCCGATGAAATGAGGAGGAAGTTAGTGTTCTACCTCGGCCACCACAGCGACATGGCATAATGCGGATGCTCTCGCTTCAACATCGTATTTGACATGGTCAACGTCGGGCTCTGCACTGCTTGTACTGTTTACGGTCATACATCCTTTTCAGGCATGTCCTTAAACTGATTTGGTGCCAGAGCCGTGGACAAAGACCGAGTCAGTGCGTGGAGATCTCAACCTCTCCACCACCTAGATTGGTACTCCTCCCAATGGACCAAGATGGGCATTTTGCTGACCATGGTCAGTTATCCTGTGATGTAACGACGATGTTCGGAGAGGCATGACGCAACGGGAAAGTGAATGATGTTTCGGTCTACGAAAGGATGCAGCATGCAGGTCCTTCCTGGTCAACCTGTCTCCACTTTGTGTCCGAAATAGGACGGCGACTCTAACCACGCTAACCCAATACGCCGAGCAGACCGGTCTGGCCCAGTCTTTGACATCCCCGGTCACGCCCTGCACCTCGTGGCCGACAGGGAGGTCAAAAATCACTAGTCCATGACGAGACAGCAAGGAACGTGGCATTCTAGGGATGAGGTTGGGGAACAACATACATACAGCGCGATACGAGCGTAGCTACGAGAAGACAATCCTTGGCACTCCCAACTGACATCCCCCTGTTCCGGGCTGCAGCACCTGCCACCTTTTGCTGACCTCCACGGTAAACTGAATGGTCTCCGGGTTCCCAACTTCGGTGCTACCTGTACCAGGTACGGCCCATCAGACCCATCGAACCAAACTTGATGCTTCCCCATCAGGTGCGCGCACCGAACGATTACATCGGTGAATGACGTTTGGCTCGGTCTCGCCGACTGCATCGGCAGTGATGAACGCCGCTAGACTCACCGGTACCATGGTCGGGTTGACAAGTCTTGTGTCTGAGTGGTTGCATCGTGGGCCTGGAGTCTCTCGTAGCATCCAACAGAGGAGGCCGGCCGGTGGATTGGTATGCAGGCTGTACATGGACACTGTGATTTTGGCGGAGTCCTGCCTCCGCGGGAAGCAACAGGGAAGAGTCCGGAGGGCGAGAAAGAAGCGGTCAGCAGCTTGCTCGTCGACAGGAGACGATCAGTGCCTAGGCCGTATCACCGCGGTTGGACACAGCGAAGCGGTGATAATGCTAGGATCTTGCAGCGACCACGTCGCTTGGAGAATAAGTGCGTGCCTTGGGTGATCCCAACGAACAGTTGGACCGGATTCACTCCTGAGCTCGAACTGAACGTGGCTCTGGATGGCCAGCATGGTGGTGATGCAGGGTGCCCCAAGGCATGTAGCTCATTCTGTATAGTGATTATCGATGGTCGTGAATGGTTCCAATTGCAACCTTTAACCTCCGCCACATAGACCCTGGAGATAAGCCATGCTGGTTCTGTTCTGTGAACAATACACCCAAGGCTAGACACAAGATCCAGAGAACATAGTAAGCAACAACGTAAAGCAGTAGCCAGATATCCAGCATGTACAACACAAACTTTACCTAAACAGTGACAGTATGTACATACCTGACCGTCCCCCCCTCGACTCTGATCTCATGACTGTCTGGCAGACTCCCGAGGCTGTCGAAACTACAAAGCACATCCACACTCCCGAGCGTCTCGTCGATGACATATCTCCTGTTCCCATTGTTGGTCTTGCTCCCGCCTCGGGGTAGACTCTTCCCACAGGGGTTGGTGTACTGACTCCCCTCCACCCGTTCACACTCTTTTCCCCAGCTGATGCTATCCGCCGCTTTCGGGTCTGTCCACATGTCCAGATAAGCGTCACCATACTTCTTGAGAAGCTCCCTCGTGACACCAGCCTGTTGGGTGGTGTTCAGGGGCCACCAGTTCTCCTTCTGGAGGTAGCCAAGGGTCTTTTTTGGCGTCAAAGAAGAGGGAGCCGGTTGTGGCGGCGATAGTATCTATCATGGCGATGGAACCGGTGTCATTACTGTTGTGGCGGATCTGGGTTGCGAGGACGTAGGGCTTGGGACCGGACGAAGAAATGAGGAGAGTGTAGGAGGCGCAGGCCGCGGTGTCGGCCGTGGATCGATTGAGGTCGATCTTTAGCGGTTGAAGGAGCATGCCGCGCTTGATGTCAATGGGCTTGTTGTTTTCCTGGTATGAAAAGCTAGTGGAGAGATTTAGGGCACTGATAGAGCCGCTTGCTTGTGCGAGAATGTAGCTCTGTGAGGCTGCAAAAAGGCCTTCGCGGGTACAAGCCGCAGCGACCCCTGATACACTGGACATGATGGCGAGCATGGCCAGGCCATCGACTAGGAATTGCAGAGCCATGATGGAGTTACACTGTGCTTTGGGTGTGTGAGCTAGTCGTTAGGGACTCGATGCCAGCTGGTGAGGCGAGGTTGAGCCTTTTGTACCGCTACCTACACACAACTTGGCGTTAGAGGGTCAAGTGCCGCAAACATTACCTGCAAGTTGGGCGGGGGAAACAACCCTATATGCTTCGCGTACGGGCGAATCAATCCGTTGAAGCGGTTGAGTGGAAGTGGTACCGACATTTAGCCAGATGAGCAATATCGCAAGACAAGACGCTGCAGGCGTGACATCTCTGCACGAATCGTGCCTTCCAGGATCGTGATTGAGCGCACATTTATTTCAAAGGATGCTCAGTATATGCACATGTCATAAGTCGTTTGAGCGGCATTATCCTGATGGCACCGTGGTATACGTTTCCACCACTCCCACTTCGCCTCCTTCTTCCACCTCGGTCATCTTCAGGGCGTCCTGCACATCGTCGACGAAATGATCCTCGCCACCGACAAGCTCGACAATGCCCGACCTCTCCATCAGCGTCCACACTTGGTGACCTCTTTTTTGCGGTCGGCTAAAGAACACCCTCACTCCGTTTTCGACATAGCCCCGTATGATTTCCTCCAAGACCTGGGTGCCAGAACCATCCATACTGGTAACACCGTGTATGTCAAAGATGACGTTGCGGTTCGAGTCTCGACTTCGCAGTGGAGGCAATGCAGGGTGCGCTTTTGAAGTACCATAGAGCTCGAGCCTCCTGAGACGGGTCTTCAACTCGCCCGTGTTGGCAAAGGTGAGTGGCTCTGGGATCTTGACGATAAGACACCCGTCAATGAATTCCAGCCGATCAATATCCGCCGTCTCCGCATTCTCGAACCGGTGTGTTCCGGGGATACGTCCGAGAATCTGGATTCGAGGACGAGTCGAGTGGCGGATGACTTGGAGAAGCGAGAGGCCCACGCCGATGGCGATACCGAGAGTAAGGGAGTAGAAGATGGTCGCAAGAACGATGATGAGCATAAGCCCCAGTTCTGGCCAGGCGTGTATACGCAAGAAAAAGCCAATGTCATGTGGGGCTTCTTCTATGAGAGACCAGGCCACTACACTGATCATAGCAGAGAGCACCGGTTTCTGTACACGTGTTAGCAGAGACTTCATGCTCGTTTACATATGTGGCTGTGTGCGTATATGTAGAATGTTTATGAGAAGGAGCACTTACCGGAAGATAGTAGAAGTACGGCAAGAGGAACAAGATGCAGAACAAGGTGAGCAGGCTCAGGAAGATGGAGCTCATAGGACTCACTCCCCCAGTTGATTTGTTCACCTTGCTCCTGCCATAGCCTCCAAAGGCAGGCAGGCTCATAAAACAGGCACCCACGAGGTTTGCCGCCCCAAGGGCAACCAGCTCACGATTGGGACTAAGCTGGATATCGGGAAACGCTTTGGTATGACCCAAACTCTTTGCTGCCACAGATGACTCGAAGAAACCGAGCAGAGCAATGAGGAAAGACGTGCCCATAGCGTCCTGAATGTGTGTCATGGACGACCACGTGAAGGGCCAGCGGAAGGTAAACAAATGCCCCGATGCCGCCTTCACTTCACCCAGAACGGCAATGCCCTGCTGATCCCACCGGAAGTAGTACGTGAGCCATGCAGAGAGCACCACGACAAGGAACCTGTCCGGGAAGTAGGCAACGGTGGGGTATCTCGGTTGCAGCCGGCGCTTGACTTCGCGAAACAGCATGATGATCGTAAAACTGGAGGCCGCCATGGTGACAGTAGGGACGTGAACCTTGTGCAGATTGCCAAAGATGAAGCGTAACTTGGTCACGCTGCTACCATGCCCGACGCCCCGCGTAGCCTCCTGTAACTTGCTGAGCCCAAACTCGGGTATCAATTGATCGACGGCAATGACAAAGCCAATGGCTGAAATAAAGCCGCGAAGGAATGGCCGTGAGAGGACGCTGTCAAGGAATCCGAGACGAGCCAAGCCAGCAAGGAAGACCGTTGCACCGGCTATACCAGCCACGACACCGCATATCTTGGCATGCAGCATGGCATCGTTGTCATTGCCACGCCCAAGGTCAACGCTTAGTTTGATCACGGTGCCCACCAGCAACGAACCGGCTGCTTCCGGTCCCACAACCATCGAAGGGCAGCTACCGAGCATGGCGTACACGAAGGGGTTGAAGACGAAAGAATACAATCCGTACACGGGCGGGACGTGGGCGAGGTTGTCTGCCAGCGATAGCGCCATAGGCACGTACATCCCGGCTACTGTCAAGGCGGCCACGAAGTCCCCCTTCAGGTAGGCCCATTTGTACTCGCGGGACCAAACCAGCACCGGGAGATAGTAAGAGAGATACCTGGACCCTTTTCGTCAGTATCGGAGCGGCTAGGAAGTGTGTCGTTTGTGCCTCAGGAAAGACTCACATCAGAGCCGAGTCCTTGACGCCGTGTTGCTCTGCTAGGGCACTTGATGTGCTCATCTTCTTGCTCTTGATCTTGGACGCCCATCTCTTCTTCCAGTTCTTCTGCCCCGTGACCCTATTCACTATGCCATCAAAGACACCCTGTTCAGAGTCGGTATCCGCGTCGGCTGTAGAAGCAGGATCACTCAGGAAACTTGTTACGCTATCCGGTCTGGGTGAGAAGGTGCCATGGCGGCATGGGCCGTCGTGAACATGTTCCCTAAAGTCCAGTGTTCCTCTTAACAGCGAAGTCGTCTCGTTCGGACGATGCTGTGCGCTCGAGCCGGCCATGGCCGTATCGCCGTTGACATGTTCGTCTTCTGTACCCGTAAGCGGAGGCGATGCTTGTGGACTGTTACTCGAACCGCGGCGCGAGGGGGGCGTGTAACTCTGCCTCAGCCCACTGGGAGTGACAGGCAGGTGGTCGTGTGACATGATGGCCCGCGAAGGGGGGTTGGGTCGTTGTGCTGAACCCATGATTCTGGCTGGATAATTGCTACCTCGCTCGCCGAGGCATTCGGCCCTGCTATAACATCGAATATGCGGTCTGTAGGCTTCTAGCACTTGTTAGCACTAACACGTAAGGGAACCATCCAAGGGCCGATCTTGCTAGTCCCAGGGCCAGGGATGAGATACCTTTTATACCCCACGGCCTCCGTGGACTTTGTTGGCTAGGGTGAGGGCCTCACCAAGAGAACCAGCCGCGATTCAGCACGTCACCTGACGTAATGTAAGGTCGTCTAGCCCAAAGCCAAGCGATTTGAATTTGACTGTCTTCTTTGCGATTAACGGAATTCGAGATAATGCCAAGGCTGCAACCTGACACACGAAGACTTTTTGCGACACAAGCCGACAAAACTTAGTCAACAAGACCCCTTCGTTTGTCATGGGGAAAGAAAACAATCTATCTTGGCGGTCTGTTGTTCCCCGGACCCCGCAATTGGAAGACTCAGGCCTTTCTCGACACAGGAACCGGCCCCGTGGTTGTGGGGCCAGGAGGTCAGCAAATCAATTGCTCGATGATAAGTAAGCACAACATGACCTGATGCGGTTTGTCCCGACCTTCAACCAGGACAGATTGCTGGAATCGTAGAAACAGGAATGGCTATATGGGTAGTCGGCTTTGCTAAAGACTTTCTACTATAACCCAATGTGGCGGCATTATTTGAGGCCGGTGGGATTGATCGCAAAGACAGGCCTCAAAGGGGCAAGATACGGTGCATCGGCCACTCATCGATGTCGCACAATAGTGAGTCAACAATATGGAGCAGCCTCATATGAAGACCCGTCCGGGCATCGGCACGGCCCTCCTGCAACAGACAACTCTGAAAGCCGTAAATATCTGATTCTTATGTCGAGGTTTCCATGGCGCCCTTGAAACAGTATACCGTCACCTATGCAGAGCATCAGATTCCACTGGAATGCGACATATACGAGGCTGAGGACTATCCCCCGGCATCCCCAGTTGTGCTTTTCTTCCATTCGGGGGGCCTAGTGGCTGGAGGTCGAAAGGATGTGCCTCCATGGCTGGTCCAGGCAAGTAGGCCGTCTGTCACGTTTGAGCAGGACTCTGATGTTGACAGGCTTGACAGACTTGTGTGGAGCGCAAGTGGCCGCTGGTCAGCGCGAGTTACCGCCTACTTCCACAAGTCGGCGGAGAGGGACTGCTCGAGGATGCAACGGCCGCTTACCGGTTTGCTAGGTCCTGGACGTCCGATCGTCAACATGGGTCCGTTGACCGGGAAGTCATTGCGGCTGGCTCCAGTGCCGGCTTCTTCCTGGCCACACTCATAGCCCACCACTTGACGCCCAAGCCGCTGGCCCTGCTGTCTTCTTCTGGCATTCCCACCTTTCGCCATCCCTTCTTTACTTCATCCAACCCCTGCGTGCCGGAACCCATCGCCGACGGCGATCTGGAACAGCTCGTCACTGAGCCCGTTACTGTAGGCACAACTCCTTCCAGTGTCTTCATGGCGGATATGATTTTGCAGTCTGGACTCAAGAATTCGGACTTCAAGCCGCATGCTGCGTGCGAGGTACCCGACACAGAGCGAAAAGCTCCGCACCGTGGCATTCTGTTCTACCACTACATTCAAAACAATTTGTTCGTGCCGGTCCTGGGAGAAGTCGACCCTGGATTCGAATGGGCGTCAGATCCCGCTGCCGAGACGAGGCTAGCAGATTGGCCCTTTACGATTCTTCTGCAGGGGGACAAAGACGACGATGTCGACCGGGATGTCTGCACGAGTGTGGCCAAGAGTCTAGGTACAACCAAGGCGAAGATATTCGTGGCGGCTGGGCAAGGCCATCGCTTTTGCAGAGAAAGCTTTTTGGAGGACGACGATCCGGGAATGGACCAGGTTTTGTTGGCAGTCAAAGAACTCGACCGGGCTGTGTCGGATGCTACACGATGAGGATGCTCGGCTAGCGATTGCAACACTGACGCGCCATCGAGAGTATCTCCGATTGCTTCTCCTCAATGCTTCAAGACGAAAACCACTGCGGAATCAATTCATTTTGACTTCTTGCTAGGTGGAGGAAGACAACTCGGAGGCATGAAAAGACCGGGGCGAGCTTTCCCATGGGTACCTTACCTAGGTGAGAGGACTTCCGCTCTACTCCTCATGATGTCCCGCTGCGGAAGGGTTCACCGACTGGGGCACTTGAACCGAAAGAAGCCCTTCGAACCTTTCGGTTGCTAGTAAGAGAGGCGCTTAGGGGGGCAGGATACTGGGTCTTGAGACGAGCGATCACCAAGCACTGTCGTCTTGGCTGCGCAAATGGACTGCGGTCCTACGTGTAGTGATGCCAAGATACAAACTAGGCACGCCCTTACCTTGTTGGGGCCACTTGGGAATACATCGTTGCTTTTGCTCCTTGGTTGGTTTTAGAGTCGTATCGGCCTTTGTGTTTCTGAGATCTTTTCCCGCTCCTTTCCAGATCGGTGTGGCCTTCGGTGTGGCCTGAAATTAGCATGCTAAAGATGCTGTAATCCAGGTACCGTGGGTACCTTGGCAACTGGGCCGCGAAATGTGTCAAGTCCGGCCACCCTGATTGGTTCTTGCAATTTGCGATTCCCATTTCGAGGTTACCGGCCCGGGATCAAACCCACAGACGTCATCACTCTAGTGGGATGGATCCCGCCTATGACCGCACGCACACTAGAATCCACAACCGCTGCTGGCGCTCTTTCGCGATCGACTTCGCCCGGTCTATGTCCACTGGTCCAGTGTCCGCGCGTGACTAACGGGTAGGCAATTCCGCCCTTCCCCTCCGACTTGTTGAACCTAGCTCCCCAAATTAGGGGAGGGACCATGGCAGAAACCTTTCCATCAACATCATCAACCCGCCTTCCTTGAGCATGTCAAATGGGAAACGAGGTCGCAGACGAGCTCAACGTGCTCGGCATACGCGAGGTGCTGGACGCGGACTCGAGACCAACTTTCATACTGGACCTGGATCCCGATGAAGAATTTACTGCCAGCGGTGGTGCCAACAGAGTGATCCTTCCTGTGTTCTGCAATTCGGCCCTGCGACTGCACGAAAAGTTGCACGACTCACTTATCGGCCATGACGCACAAGGTCTCGGTCCCACCACCACGACGTCGCCCGAGGACGACAGCAACGATCCCGGTTGTCCAGCAGCAACTTTTGACCAGTTTAAAGCTTGGGCAACCTCAGTGACCCCTCACGATGACACCAAGGATGTCTACCCGCTATTCTTCATGTATGGCGACCTCTTGTGGACGGGCTCAACTGTCAGACAGCGATGGAGATTGATCAGCGGAAACCGCCTTTGGAACGCCGCCGAGGTTGCACGCGAACGCGATCTTTCTACAGCAACCCCTCCGGAACTCGCCACAGGTATTGCCAATAACGGACATGGTGTTGGTGCCGCTGTTGCTTGTACCACTACTGGTGCCCCAGTGAATCCAGAACGAATAGGGGAGGCACGGGATAGAGGAGCATCTTCAGCAAAGCTACAGTTACCAGCGCCGCAAATAACAAACCCAACGCAAGGAGCTGGGCAGGTTGATCCCCCAAATAGAGAAGGCTCTTCCTTGCCAGCAACAACATCCGAGCAGCCGCAACGAACGGCAGCACCTCTGACAGCGCCGGCCCCAGCGCCGAAGCCGAGTTACCTCCCCAAGGCATCTGAAAAGAGCTCGGATGACACCGGAGGGTCTGGCCAGAGCGGTTCCATTGCTCTGTCGGCACCAGAAAAGGCCGTGGCAGACTGGACCGTGGCGAGACCCAAGGGCCTGCTATCGGAGCATCTCATACTTGCTCGGTCAGTGGACTGGTCCAGCACCCCTCTGGGACCCATGAACGAATGGTCTCCTGAGTTCCGTCAGATCGCCAACCTTGTCATGGTGAGTTTGTGGAACGCCCGCTCGCTCGCATGGGAAAATTGAAGCTTGTGATACGTGTCATGGTTCTGTCTACTAACCACTGCCTTGTTGCTTTCTTTCGCTGTAGGGAAATCCACATCCAGCCGCTCTCTTCTGGGGCACCGAGTTGACCATGCTCTACAACGAAGCCTACGCAGCCGAGGTGGCTGGAAACAAGCATCCGTCCTTAATGGGCACAGGCTTCTCTGGACCCTTTGCCGAAATCTGGGATGCAGTCGGGCCCACGTTCGCAGAATGCGCCCGCACAGGCATCAGTGTTCGCAAAGATAGCGACTATTTGCCCATCAACCGTCACAATCTGCTGGAGGAAACATTTTACTCGTGGTCCTTCACGCCGTTGTACGGGGGTACCAAACGCATCCTCGGCTTTTACAATGCTCCGTTCGAAACAACGCAACAGGTCATCAGTCACCGGAGGACACAAACCATCAACAAGATGGGCGAGTTGATGGCCCAGACACAGACCAAGAAGCAGTTCTGGGGGGCCATTATCGACGGGCTGCAGGACAACTTCCGTGATGTACCCTTTGCCCTGCTCTATTCTGTCGGTGAGAGCGAGGACGCCGATCATTCATCCGTGTCGTCAAGTAGCTGCAGCACAATATCATTCAAGTCATGTCACCTGGAGGGTACCATTGGCGTCCCACCCGGACACGCTGCCGCTCCGCAGCAACTGGACCTCAAGCGCAGCCGAGAGGGCTTTGTACCATCCTTTCGTGAGGCCATGCGGACGCGAGAGCCCACCGTGTTGCATGCGCGAGACGGCACACTACCCGAAGCGTTGTTGGAAGGCATCCAATGGAGGGGATTTGGCGGTCCGTGTAAAGAAGCCATCATATTCCCCGTGCGACCCACCAACGGTGATGCTGTGATGGCTTTCCTGGTTCTGGGGGTGAACCCCCGACGACCGTTCGATGATGAGTATAAGGCATTCATCACCATGCTCAACCGACACTTGGCCACCTCCCTCGCCTCTGTCATTCTCTACGAGGATGAGGTGCGACGAAGCAGGGACGCAGCAGAGGCGGCGGCTCTTGAGAAACAGCATTTGACCCAACAACTGGATCTTCAAGCCAGCCGGCTGCGACGCATGACGGAACTTTCTCCCCTAGGGATGTTCCTCGTCAGTCCCGAGGGTGTGCTGCGAGAAGCCAACGACAAGTTCTACGACATGACTAACCACACGAGGGAGACCCAGTATGAGATGTCGTGGATGGACTTCATCGCCGAGACCAGCATCAAGACCTTGGAGGAGGGTTGGCACCACCTGGTGAACGAACACCTGGCCTGGTCGGGCGAGATACAGCTGAGGGGCTGCTTGGCCAATCCGGTCAATATTGACGGCGAGCCCATAGAACACTGGGTCATGTTCAGTGCTCTTCCGGAGTTCAGCGTGGATGGGTCGCTGCGGTCGATCATGGGTTCCATCACCGATATCTCTCACCTCAAGTGGGCACAAGGCCTGCAAAACCGTAGGCTGCAAGAGGCGGAAGAGACTCGTCGGCGGCAGAACGAGTTCATCGACATCACTTCGCATGAGATGCGGAACCCTCTGAGTGCCATTTTGCAATGTGCAGACGACATTACCTTGACACTGAGCGAGTATTACCGTAAGAATAAAGGACCTCCATCGAAAGAAGCGGTGGACTCGTGCATCGAGGCTGCCCAGACGATCACACTGTGTGTGCAGCATCAGAAGGCTATTGTGGACGACATCTTGACCATCAGTAAGTTGGACAGCAACCTACTTGTCGTCACCCCCATCCCCACACAACCGCACGCCATCTTGCAACGTGCCGTCAAAATGTTCGATGCCGAACTACAGGCCAAGGACATCCAAATCATCTTCGAACCTCATCCGTCGTACCAACAGCTGGCCGTGAATTGGGTCACTATGGATCCAAGTCGAGTTCTTCAGATTCTCATAAACCTCATGACGAACGCCATCAAGTTCACGGCGCCATCGCACAAACGCGTCATCACCGTGATTGTGGCAGCCTCTCTAAGCCCACCAGTCGATACGGACATCCCAGGGTTTCAGTACGTGCCAACGCATAGCTCCAACACGCCACCACCGGCGGCAGACGACAGCGATGGCGAGATAATCTATATCCGCTTCCGTGTACAGGACACTGGCTGCGGCCTCACGCCCGAAGAGAAGCAACGCCTGTTTCAACGTTTCAAACAGGCTTCTCCACGAACTCATGCTCAATATGGCGGTTCTGGGCTCGGTCTTTTCATCTCCAAGCGCCTGGCCGAGCTCCACGGTGGCCAGATCGGCGTCGCCAGTCAAGCTGGAGTTGGGAGTCTATTCGGCTTCTTTGTCCAGGCACGAAGAACTCGTCCACCATCTAGCTTAGGCCCTCATTCGCGGGGGATTTCTCCGGTCAGGCGTGTTCCAGATATATCAGCGACCAAGGAGATTATGCCCCAGCGCACGGGAAGCCTGGCGTCATCACCATCCGACGACTCCGGGGCGATCCAGCCTGTCACCACTCCTCTCCCGGCTATCACCACGGCAACACCTGACGCCGCCCACCGCTCGATTGATCCTCGCTCCCTCCATATCCTCGTGGTTGAAGACAACCTGATCAATCAACGCGTCCTTCGTGCGGCCCTTCAGAAAGCGGGCTGCACCGTCCACGTCGCCAATGATGGTCTCGAAGCTCTGTCTTTCCTCTCGACCACCGAGTTTACCGCGCCCACGACTGGCATACCGCTGTCTGTCATTCTCATGGATCTCGAGATGCCAATCATGGACGGGTTGACATGTGTGAAAGAGATCCGGAGGATGGAGGATGACGGAAGCATTGTCAAGCATGTCCCCATCATTGCTGTCACGGCCAATGTTAGAGATGAGCAAGTTGCCAATGCGAAGGAAAGCGGCATGGATGATGTCGTGAGCAAGCCGTTCAGAATACAGGAGCTCTTAACCAAAGTCGAAGGCTTATTGAGGAGAGACTAAGTGGTATCACCCAAGGAGGTGTCGAACTCAATCAGCCACGAACTAAATTCCAGCTACGACCTTCAGAGTGCTGATAATATGCTGTCCTTCTCAAGGAGCTCAGCTTCGTCTTGGGTCCAGCACTGATCAGTATAAGGTTATCGCCATAAATGCTCAAGGGCAGTTTTTAAGGCTCGAGGCTGTTTTGGCTGCTCGACATTATGATTACGGCCAGGAAGAGTCATCGATATCAATCAGACTTGGAGTTTAATCAGTTAACGGGTAAGCAAGGGCGAGAACGCTAGCCAGCCCAGTACTAGCAATTTCAGGCTAGAGACCTTTATCTAAGGAAAATGCCAGATGATTCACGGACATCCTCGGCCATTATGCAAATCAATCGAGACATAATTTTGACACTTATAAGTGCACTCCCAGTCTCCGTGTTCTCCATCTCTCACATATTGCGGACTTTGTTAAGCCCAGAACAAAAGCAGTCGGTCCAGGCACAATAGAACCCCAGTCCGTCTACTGGATCCAACAGTGAGCGGATGGCCCAAACCTGTCCAAACTATGCGGCCGGCACACGCAATACTGATCGAGGGTGTCCGTCAGGTTCGAGTGTGGCTGTCAGGTTGAAAGTATGACACAATTCGATTTTGACATGAGCACACGTCAATATGGGCCGTAAGCTTACGGCACTGGTGAGAGACTGGTGTTATGTGCTTGGATCATCCGTTTGCTATTGTGGCGTAAAAGCGTACTACTTGGGGTCACCGACGTCCATACAAACGGACATTGGTCGTTGGCCACCAGAAGCGGCAAAGTCAGATCGTGATTTCATCAATTCGTTGATATAGTCCTTCGCTGTTTACCCATCGTGCCCCGTGAGAGTCTAGATGATCAGTTCCAAACGTATGAGGTGATGGCGCCTTATATGACACAGCAAAGATATAAGATACATCATCCATCTCCATCTCAAGTCTCCAGCACGCTTGTGACAAATCATGAGCAACCAATGTATAGGCCTAGTTCGTGGACATCTTCCGCTATGGTTGTGGTACAAAGACCTCGGCCACTCCCTCACCCTCATCTGGAGTGACAGCCAGTTCCAACAACTCGTGGGCAAGCTCCACGGTTCTGGAGTCGATTCCCGCCTCCAAGACAAGATCCTCTTCCGCAAAGGTGAGCCTCGCCAACGTTATCTGGTATCGATAGGCACCGCCATGGGAAGCTGCCAACTTTGCGGGTAGGTTTACCACATTCGCCGTGCGCGGGTCGGTGATCAGGTAGTGCAGCAGCGCTGTAATCTGGGCAATCAGCTGGTTCAACAATGTCGTCATATCGCCGTCTGTATCGAGATGTTCTAATCCTGTCAATGACGAATCTTCATCATCGAGCATACGGCGTGTCTTGAAAGAGGCTGCGTCCTGGGTTGCGTCCGGATCCCCATTTCCCTTCCCTAACTCTGACTCCTCATCTCGTCCATTCTGGACCCCATTCAGTTTCCATTGCAGCAGGCTTGGCGGCACATCCATGTCATACAGCTTGTCGATAGCCCAGCAGAGGACGACGACCATGCGAGGGATAAGGTACGCACTGGCCGCCATCTGGAGGGCGCCGAAGGGACTCCTTGCGAAGGCGAGCAGAGTTCGTAGAATGGCAAGCTGCACGCGGCATTGCTTGACCGAGTTACGAGGGGCCCAGTTCGGTGGATTGGGTAGGTACCCCGAGATGCGGTTGATTAATGATCGGGCGGCAAATTCGAGTGATTGATCGTCTTGCCGAAGTTGCGGAGGCAGAAGCTCCAGTGATGGGTTGGGTATGGGACCAATACTGTCCGGAAGGACTGACGTGCAGAGGAGGGAGAGCATGCCCAGGAAGTCTTCCTCCGGTTGCTTTGGCGAGAGCATGATGAGCACAAACTCCAACTGGATGTGTTTCCAGAACTCTTTCTGGGTCCGAAATGGCGAACTGTTGCCATCAGTACCACTCTCGTCAACGGGCGTGTGATAACCAGGAGAGGGCCCAACACTAGCCAAAGCGGCAAGGTAAAGAAGAGACAGCGACTGGGTGACGTTTATCTCGGTCGAGAGCTGTCGTAATGACCCATTGAGGTGCGTTGAGAGGTCGCCATCGGGGCTTTCAAACCGAGGCAGTGCTATGAGTATACACGTTGTCTGCAGGAGCGGCAGTAGACCTGGTATGATATGTGGTACAATGGCCATAGTGTTCAGCTGTAGTGCAAACGACACCAGCGACGCAATATCATGCACAGGCGTAAAGTACTTCTCGTTCAGACATTGGGACCACATGTCGAGCACCAATTCACAAAAGTCTACCAGCAGATGGACGGCTTGTTGCTCTGGTAGCCTGTCTCGACCCTGTCCCAGTTCCGGCAGCTTGTCCAGGATGATGGCGGCCAGAGAGTGATTGGGGTCGGACGGGAAGGCATAACGGGAAAAGAGGTCGAACGTCAACGGTTGCCCATGCGCTGGACTGTGGTCCAAAATAAGCTTCAGGAAATCAAACGGCATCAGCACGTCAGATCTTGATTTGAACGGCTCCTTCTCCAACGCTCCAGCCTTCTTCCCTCCTGTGGCTTTCAACCCAATAGCCGCGACCTCCGGGGCATCTGGCATGGGAGTATCTTCGTGTACTTCCAGGGCCATGGCAGGGCTGTCCACTGCTGGCCGTTTTCTCTTGCCTTTGGTCGGCGTCCGCTCCAGGGCGGAAAAGGGGCCCGCCACACCACCACCGCTCTCTTTTCGCTTCGCCCTGCCTGGGCTCGGTAGGAGCTCAACATCGTCGAAACCATCTCCCACTGTCCACTTGGTTTTCTTCTTGGGTGTCGTCGACAGAATGTCCTTTCCAGTCTTTCCGTCTTTCCGCTTGCTCTTCGTCCTACCAAGAGTTGCTTCCAGGTCTTGACGTGCAAATTCCAGTTCAGTCGTGGCATTCTCCTTGGCAGCCAGGGCAGCTTGGACGGTTTGCTCTTGTTTGGCCAGTTGTTCGGCGTTCTGCCGCTTTAATCGTGCCACTTCTTGTTCATGTGTGCTCAAGGCCTTCTCAAACTTGGAGCGCACTATCGAGGCCTCGCCCTTTGCTGATGTCACCTCCGAGGCGAGAGCCGATATCTGTGCTTGGAGTTGGGCGATTATTTCAGTGGGATCACCCGCACCACTTGTTGCGCCTGGGCCAGCTATAACCCGGGCAACTTGTGAGGCTTGTGCTGGGTGTTGCAGGATTGGTCGGCCGCCGGGAAGTGATGGCTGCTGAACTCGATTGTACTGCGTCGCATTACCTGGTTGGGTGTAATCCTCGCCTAAGCGTTGTGGAGGAACAGGTCGAGCGGGGTATCGTTGAGACGGCGCCGTCCGATCGACAAGAGCAGCGGGACGGTTGAACGACGGGACCGGTCTTTGAGACTGTTGCCATCGTGGTTGTTGCTGATGATTGAACTGAGACGGTTGCTGCGGTCGCTGCTGCCAGGAAGCCTGAGGCTGTGGCGGCCCTGGTCGAACCCCTTGCTGTGGTTTCTGCCCCTGCTGCTGTCGTTGTTGCCATGCTGGCTGTGGTCGGCCAACGGCGGGGAAGGCCCGCGCCTGCTGTGGAGGGAGAGGTCTATCGACGGCATTCGGTGCCACTACAGTTGGCTGCTTTGCCAGTTCATCTTCGACAACGGCGTCATCGAGGTCATCTTCTTCGAAACCGGTAAGGTCGATGTGGGAGGTGGACACACGGGGTGGAAGTGGTCGAGGCGGTGGTCGGAAGACTTGCGACTGCTGTTGAGCTTGAGTAAATTGGATCGCGTTGTTCTCAAGTTCCTGCAGAACTGTATCGTTCAAGTCGTCCAGGCCATCATCCGAGTAATCATCCATCTCCTCGATTGTTCCATCCCGACAGCATCTCCCGGTTCGTTGGTCCCCGTCGTCTCGAGCGGTACTCCACAAAAACAGCAATTAAACTTTTAGCGTATGGAAGGTCTGTGTGACGCGACTGGCAAACGCGTCGTGTTTCTGTTGGGCAAGTGAGGGCACTCAGGACTCCGTGGGTAGCTTATCGGGACTTTGATTGTCTCCGGCTCCGGGCACTTTCAATACCCCACCCTGGAACGGACTCAGATGGACGGAAACATGTGAAAGTCCCGCTTATTGGGTACGCATACTGGTGAGTGACCCCTAAGATTTATGTCTATCCAGGAGCTAGACTCGGTCAGTCCACAACACAGCTCACCTTGGAAAACGAGATGCTGATTGAAATGATATGGAATCTTGCCAGGCCGTCAGCACGAATTGATGGTCTTTTTCCAGGGTATCTTGGATAGTCTCCAAGTTCTTTTTCGAGGTACCTACGAAAGTACCTACCTACACGTAGGTACCTTATGCAAGCAGTTCCTGTGCATGCGCCACTGGCTACAGATCGACCCACTTGCCGCCAAGCCACACTGCATCGTCCAGATGATGGAAACGTGCCAAGCCGCACTGACGTCGTTCGTTGTGATTGAGAGCTTGGAGAATGGACAACCCAAATTTCGTGCGCCAAGAAGAACACAGCGGCAGGTAGCTCCCGTCAGCAACTCCGCAACTCAAGAAATTCATGTCTTTCTCTGCCTTGCATTGAACCCCGACCCAAAAGCGCTCAGTAGTACCAAATTCGTCCAGCCTCTCGATAGTCTATAGACGACAGACAATGCATCGGTGTTTCTAAACGAATTGATACTCCGTGCACGTTTACCAAGCCTTGCCGAAGACACCGCTGGCGCTAAGCCCCACGATTCAGCAAAAGAAAGTTCGGCGTAATCTTCACGGCGACGACCAACATTCAGCCGAACACAACATTTCCCTTTTCGCGCGCCTGCAACAGGAACACATACCTAGATCATGACGGGCAGATCGCGTAGAGGGGTCCAGTTCACCCACAAACACACGGGGTCGAACGGACTTTCAGCAGCCGAAGGTCGTCGTGCAAGCTTCAGTGATGCCAGCGAGGATGGATCCGTAGCCAAGGTCAAGGGAGACCCAGCACTCGACAGCATAGCCGAGGTAGGCAAACCTAGCGGGAGCGAGACCCCAATCGAAGAGGTCTTCCATGCGTGTGAGCTGGATGTTGAGCATAGAGGTCGCAAGCACTGACAGACTTGTATGTGCAGAAGCCTACTACTCTAGAACAGACCGTGGCGCCGGCGAGCGAGTACGAGAAAAAGAAGCAAACCTTCATCACACGGATGGTCTGGACGTTCGTAATGATAGGGGGCTTCTTTGCCGCCTTGTTCTTCGGCCATATCTACATCATCCTCATCATTACGGCCGTCCAGATCATCTCCTTCAAGGAGGTCATTGCCATTGCCAACGTTCCCAGCCGGGCGCGAGACTTGCGCGGGACCAAGAGCCTGAACTGGTACTGGCTGGCCACCACTTGTTACTTCCTCTATGGCGAAAGCGTCATCTACTACTTCAAGCATATCGTGCTGGTTGACAAGGTCCTCTTGCCCCTGGCCACCCACCATAGGTTCATCAGCTTTATTCTCTACGTGTTCGGTAAGCAGGTCCTCTCGCGTTGCGCTAGGCTCTTTAAAAACATGCCTGGCCTACGGGATTGTACTGACTTTGATGGCAGGCTTCATGTTCTTCGTTGGCACGCTACAGGCTGGTCATCTCAAGTTCCAGTTCACCCAGTTCGCATGGACGCACATGGCCCTCTTCCTGATCGTCGTGCAGGCCCACTTCATCATGAACAATGTTTTCGAGGGCATGATCTGGTTCTTCTTGCCTGCTGCCCTTGTCATCACCAACGATATCTTCGCCTACATCTGCGGCATCACCTTCGGCAGGACTCAACTGATCAAGCTGTCTCCCAAGAAGACGGTGGAAGGCTTCGTTGGCGCATGGATATTTACCGTTCTCTTCGGCATCTTGTTCGCGCACTACCTGTCGAAGTCCAAGTACTTCACATGCCCGGTGAATGACCTCGGTGCCAACATTTGGACTGGTTTGGAATGCGAGCCCAACCCCGTCTTCCTACCGCACACGTACACCACGCCGCAGTACTTCCCCACCAAATGGAGCTTCACCGTTGCCCCTATCCAGATTCATACCTTGCTTATCGCCACATTCGCCTCGCTCATTGCTCCCTTCGGTGGATTCTTTGCATCGGGTTTGAAGCGCACTTTCAAGATCAAGGACTTTGGTCACTCCATTCCTGGCCACGGCGGCATGACGGACCGCATGGATTGCCAATTCATCATGGGTTTCTTCATGTACATGTATTATCACAGTTTCATTGCCACGTACAAGACGTCGGTGGGAGGCCTGATGGAGATGGCCATCAACGGTTTGACGCCGGAGGAACAGATCGAGCTGATCAAGGGCATGGGTCAGTATTTGAGGAATCAGGGTGTTGTCAGCGATACGGTAAGCTGCGTTCCTTGTTGAAGGGTGAACTCGTTGTTTGGATTGGTACTGATTTCGTGACAGGTTCTCGCATGTCTCGATAACACACTGCCGGCTAAGAGATGAACCTTTCTGCTCTGTCCCTGAAGAAGCTGTGGAATGTTTTATGGAGCAGGTAATGTTAGATTCAAAAGTGTCGGCAGGAATGGGAAACGTTTGAGCACCTAATAAGGGCGGAACCACCCGTTGTCACGGCTATTCCAAGCGGCCAATATGCAATTCCAAGCGGGGGGTCAAAGTTCCGGTCACTCATACAACCGCTCACAACCTGGGGCGATTCGCTTCGTTGTTGTGGCGGCCTGACTCTTCAATGTCGTACTGGGCTACTTGGGAGTTTGAGCTGTGTGGTTCCGTCAATACGCCGCTGATTCGGATTAAGGAGTGCGAAGTGTCCTCCTGGTTTTGTGTCGAGGACAACACGGGCAGGCGTGGGAACGCGGAAATGCCTTGGATCATCCCATAAAACGAGTGCAGGTTGCTTATGGCTCCGGTGTATCTGCCGGTAATGCAGGCCATTGGGTGGGCCATGTGCGGCTCCAAGAACACCGAAATGATTTCAATGTGTGCTTTGCTAAGCCGAAGTGAGGCAATATGAGAAGCATCTCCTATCTAACCCGCCCGCCACTACCGCCATCAGTGACTTTTCTTAACTTCAATCACTTCAAATCTGAACAGCAAGTAGCTTTAGATAATAATACCACATTACCCACCGTACAACCAACAGCGTTCCACCGAGCTTTCTGACCGTCAACCGCACCCCTGACACCGTACTGCAGTTCCCCCAAGCGCGTGCAATACCGGCATCTGGACTCCCAGGCTCCACACTGCAGCAGACCTGTAGGAACAAGATCCGGAAAGCATCACAATCCGACGTCAGGAAAGCCTTTCAGTCTGGTGATGACGACGGCGATAACACCCTCAGCGTATCTGAAGCCTGCACTGCCCTCGAGAAGCTCACTGGCAAAATCTGTGGCTGTGTTGAAAGCTAAATACCTATATAAGGGTACACACATGAAACAGTCACATACAGACCCAGCTTATAGGTCTTCACGATCTTGATTGATTTGGAAACCGCTCGCTTCATGCCTACTTTCGTACACACTGAGTGTGCCCTGTAGTGCGGCGTCCCAAAGGACCTGACTGAGTGGGACGTGTAAGCTTAATTTGACAACACCTCCACAATGCCACTAATTGGGTTTGGCGAAATTCCTATCCGCTGTTCGCCTCAAACATGACTTCGAAAACCAGCACACTATTGGAATGTATTGCGGGCGGACCTTATGCCCCGGATTGTAAATTCAGCAATGCCACTTCCGCGGGAATACTCGTCATGAACAAGTCGCCAAGCATACTAACGCCTCGAAGTTCGAGTCCCACTCAGTGAATGTGGATTCTTCGCCTTTGAATGGTCTTGGTTCATTGACGTCAGGCCCCAATGGCGCCGACGTCGACACCAAAACCCGGAAGACTTCAAATATACCTCTAGATAGAGCCCATCTACTGGTACTGCGCATCAAACCACAGGCTTACATTTGCCGTACTTCTGTACCCATCCCACGGTCTTACAAGTCCAGTCCATACCGCCATCATGCCTGGTACGATCAAAATCACGGAGGACAAGGTGAAGATCATGGTCCTCGAGACGTTCGTAACCTTCCCACTACCGACATCTAGTATCGTGCTTGGAAGTGCCTAACGCTGTGTGATGTAGTGATCAACCTCACCCAGAAACAAAAGAGCAAAAGGGCAGCTATAGTGACATCCTCAACCGACTCTTTGTGACGGCTGGAAGGCAGCACGACCCGCCTCTTCTGGTGGAAATGGCCAGCCGCTTCGTGGTCACGGAGAAAGGGGGCGAAATACCGAGGGCCTCTGATTTTGAGGGCTTCCACGCCGTCCTGATCACGGGAAGCATGTACGACGCTCATGGTAACAACCAATGGATCTTGGATCTGCTGGATTTGATTAAGGGTGCGTACCGCCGCCAGACGTATCTCTGAGCAGATCCACACTGACGAGGATGATAAGAGCTATGGCAAACCCGGCCAGACATCAAATTCAGCGGCGTCTGTTTCGGCCACCAACTCCTATCCCGCCTCCTCGGCGCAAAGGTCGAGAAAGCGCCCTCGGAGGAGTGGGAACTAGCCCACAACCAGATCGATCTCAGCGAAGTCGGAAAGAAGCTCTTTCGCACGGACAAGCCCTCCATCAGCCTGCACCAGATGCATATCGACCAGGTCGCCACCGTGCCCACGGTGGAAACTGCCCAGGGTCTGTTGGAAAAGGATACCAAAGTTCACGTATGGGGCGAGAGCGGCCATACCGAGATTCAGGGTTTGTATATTCGAAACAAGCTGTTCACGACCCAGGCGCATTTGGCCTTTGATGAGGGAATCGTGAAACATGAGATCGAGATGAGGGTAGAATCAGAGGCGATTCAGGATGAGAAGGTTGTGAGTGAGGCGAAGGAGACGGCGGATTTCGAGCACGACGGGGAGGTGGTGGCGAGGAGCATCTTGAGGTTTTTCAAAGGGGAGGATGACGGTATTCCTTGAGTGGAAGTTAAAGCTTTGAACCATGTCCACTGTATGACAAGTCCCCAGGGTGGTTCGTTGTCAGTCCCCGATAGGAACTGCAATCACTTTGGTCTTCTGTCACGAGGCGAGGAGAGAAAGCGGTAGAAGCAAGCGCGAGAGACAGAGTAAGAAGAGCAGCGTCAAGGAAGGAGTGACATGGAGACGAGAGTTCTGTAATGAAACAGGGAAAACGCTCCGCCCAGGAAAAGCGTGAAAAAGTACCTCGAGCGCTTTGAGCAATCATCACTTACCATATATTGCAACTAGACTGCCATCCATACCAGAACATAGTGGATGACCCGTTATCTGACCTGAATAGATATGCCATGCACTTAGGCTGCCAGGCCGATTTTCTCCAATAAGAGGAGCATCAGAGCGTACAAGCAAAACATGACGATCTGAGGCACCTAAGGAGCCGTCACTGCAGTTTTTCCCCTGTACAACAAACGCCGCGCAAGACAGTCAAGTTACTGGAACGGAACTAAGAAGCACAATGCACCGATCAGCAGCAGGAGAGCAGCTGACTTCAAGAGAGTGTTGAGCGTTCCGGAAGCATAGATGGTTTCCAGTGCCATGGACTATGGTAAGGGAAGGAGGAACACTGCGGTAAGTGGGGTCAAACATTGTTGATTACCTCATTTTCAACCTCCAGGCTTCCAAGTCATTTGTCACATGACAGCGATCGCTCGGTGTCTACATAAGGTACACTGAACTCTTTATATACTTGTGATACCATTCCGGGGAATCATGATGCTCCCTGCTCCCGCTTCTGAATTATACAGGGCCAGGAATGAGGCACCACGGTGAAGTATGCCTTATACTTCCACTCCTGGTTCGTGTCTACCTGGCGAATGTCGTAGTCGCGCACAATCGTGGCCGTGATCTTGGAGAGTTCAATCTTGGTGACGTTCTGGCCGGGGCACGACATGTATCCTGCGCCAAACTGCAAGACCGGGGCATAAGCATCAGCTCATGTTCGTCTTTGACACACTGATTGAGGCCTCACTTACCGGAATCCAGTATTTCTCAATGGCTGCCGCGGACTCTGCAAGCCAGCGTTGCGGCTTGAATTCGTCCGCATCCGGTCCCCAAATCTCCTTGGAGTGGTGTATGACCCAGGGGTTGATGGACAGAACCGTCCCGGCGGGGAAGCTACGGTTGCTTATGGTGACTCCCCCCTTCGGCGCCACGCGCGGTAGTCCCATGGGCACGGGGCTAAAGACGCGGATGGCCTCCTTGATACAGGCCTGCAGGTAAGGTAATTTCTGGGCATGGTCGAACGAGACAACGCGGTCGGTACAACAGCCCTCCTTGCGTGCGGCGTCGATCTCGTCACGGACACGCTGCCAGGCGGTCGGGTGCCGGATCATGTGGTATACGAAGGACTGTAGGGCGCACGAGACCGTGTCAGCTCCAGCGCCGACGTTGGTGGTGGCCTGGGCGTGGATGTCACGCAGCTTCATGCGGTCAGGATGCTGGGCAAGGTTCTTGAACCAATGAGCAACGATATCGAAGCGGGCCTCCTGGTTTTTCTCGCGGTCATTGATGGCCTTCTTGGTAGTGTTGAAGAGGTGGCCCATGGGCATAATGCCGAGCCAGGTGACCAATGGGTTGGCCACGATCAAGTTCAATGGCTGCAGAAAGCCACCAATTGCAGCATAGGCGTTCAACGCCAACGAGTTCGAGATGGCGTTTCCGATGTCGACGCCCTGTTGCAGGAATCCGAACTGCTTGGAGAAGAGAACCTCACCCACGACGTCGAAGGCGGTAAATGTGAAGAACTTGTCAAGCTCCATAGGCTCCTGGCTCTCGGCGTACTTGTTCATCCAGTCCAGCAACATCTCGATGGTGTGACTGACAGCGTCCTCGGACTGTATCAGGTTGGACAGCGAGTACCCCGATGCCAGATTTCTCGACCGTTCGACCTTTTTCTTGGGATCGAGTGTCGACATCGGGCCCTTGAATCGCCAGTCCGGTAGCTGCAATAGCTCGTACCATTTCCCCTTCAGGCTCGGACATCAGTTAACTGTGACCGTTGAGTTTGTCTAGTACCTATGTGCTTACCTTCCACAGCGCTTGGAGCAGTATTTGTTTGATGCCATCTGGGTGGCTGACGCTGACCTCATTGGGAGCAATGCGAACGAAGTGTCCTGTGGACCAGCCGGGCTCTTGTCAGTCCAGCTCGAGCAACGGAGCTACCAAGCACGAATTACCGTGTTCATCATGTAATGCTGCGAGCTGAAGATTCTGGTCACCGATGTAGATGTGACGATATGCCACCAGCGGCTGAATGAGGCAACAAATGGACCAGGTATATTAGCGAGCGGTGACAGGTAGCGCCGCCATACGAAGAGACTGAAGGCTATGATCGACAGTTGGACCAACATGGCCGGCCAAGTGAAGAGACCGGTGTCATGCAAAGGAAGCGAGACCATAGCCATCCTGTCTGCTGGTCTGCCGATTTGGGCCGTCTGATGCTACGAATACAACGACGATGCAGGAAAAGCGATCGTAAGTCATACGCACATGAGTGGGGAGAAAGGGAGGGTCTCATGTCATCCTGCTTGCAAGACGTTCGTTTTTGCGTGCAAGCCTCTGGCGTAGCTAGGGTACAAGTTTGTTCTGGTCATATCTCGATTCCTGACGTTATAGTAGGATTTAGTGGGAGTCCCCTCAATTTCCGTGGGGGTCTTCACACCCGTGCCAATGTCAGCATCGTTCGGATCGTTCCTACCACGAGTTTTCTTAGGCTTCCTGGTATGGAATGTCCGGACACATGAGGTACTGCGCAACCGCACAAATGTCGGTGTCAAGACTGTCACAATGTCACTCTTTCCCAACTTTCGCCTCTACTGCCAAGTCAACCACTTGTTCTCCTAAAACGATCTCTACTTATTCCTCATCGTGCAACTACGGTCTCCTCGATATCCTAACCTCTAAGCCCTCCTGCCGGGGAAACCAGGAGTTGGTAACCTTCCACTCCCTCTTGGGATCAACCAAGTCGACATCGTACAGCGTCGCAATCGTGGCCACGACCTTGTAGACCTGCATGAGCCCCATATGTTTGCCGATGCAAATCCTCGAGCCAGCCCCAAACGACAGGTCTGCATCGTTCATCTTCCGCAGCCTGGCACTGAAGGCCTCCTCCGTCTCAGCACCCTCCTCGTCCCTCAACCACCGCTCGGGACGGAACTCCTCAGCATCCGCCCCCCAGACCGACTTGTTGCGGCAAATGAGGTAAGGATTCACGCCTACAACAGCCCCTTGTGGCACGAACTCGCCTGTTTGGAAGCGGAACCCTCCCTCGGGCACGTACCGTTCTAGGGAAAGAGAGACGCCGGGTAGCATGCGGAGAGCTTCACGTACGATCGCATCGAGGTAGGGGATTGCTTTGCTGTCTTTGTAGCTGATCGGGCAGCTTTCCTTCGTCAGGCCTGCGGTAGACAGCTCATCCCTTAACCGCTGCCAGACCCGAGGGTTCTTCAGGCAGAAATAGATGGCACTCCGGATGCTGATGGCCGTCGTGTCGGCCCCGGCGACTATTTCTATGGTCAGCATCTCCGAGTTTGGACACTGACGAGGCCGACTTACTCAGATTGATCATCAACCACGAGATGATCTGGCCATCATCCACAGTATCCGGGTTGGCATTCTTAGCATCGATGAATCTGTCGAGGAAGTCTGGTTGGGAAGGGTCGTGGATGTCCTTATCCAGCCCCTGATACCGTGCCACCATACGCTGGACGCTCATGGCTCCAATGTTGCCAAATCCAGGCGGGCCAAAATGCTTGAAGTACGGGTTCTTGGCAAGGTAGTGGTCTAACCAAGGAATACATCCGACCAAGGAAAAGTAATCCAGCGCCATCTCGGAAACTTTAAGCGTGCCATCGAAGTCCTCGCCTTTCTCAAGGTAGCCGATGGTTTGGGAGAAGGTCACCTTTCCGACCACGTCCCATGTGTCTGCTCAGGTATCAAGGCCTGTCCCCAAGTATTGTAGACCGGGACACTCACAGAACAGGATCCATCGGCCTAGATCACATTGTTTTCCAGCATTGAGACCGTCCATGAATCGGGCCTCTAACTGATGACAGAACTCCTTGATCACGGCGTCCATATGTGGCTCCAGGGGCCGGACGCCATTCAGACTGTAGTATTGGGCAATGGGCCTCTTTTCTGCCGCATGTTGCTTGTGATCGGTCTGACTGAAGAGGTTGTACACGATATTCTTCCCTACAACGACGGAACTTGCATGGTAATACTAAGTATCCCAAGGTTAGTTACCGGGTTTGTCCTAGCAGTGAGTCAGTAAGCTTACCTCGGTCTTCTTCCAGTCGCCCTTGATGTTGTAAACATTCTTGATGATCTCAGGAGTGTCCGCGTCCAGTACATTGGGACCTATCCGAACAACAGGGCCGTACTGGGCATGAAGACCTTGCAGGACCAGGTGGAAGCTTCCTCTAGAGATGTGATACAAACGCCAGAGGTTTGTGTATTCTGCAGAGCGGCGTCAGACACCCTTTTCAGGGACAATGTCTCTGCGCAAAGACAACCTACTAGCGAGAAACGGCCCGGGATACTTCTTCAGTGGATTGGTAAAGCTGAACCACAGTACGTACCCGACAAGCACTGCAATGGCAGACAGGGCAATCCGCACTGCTGGGCTCTGGTTGGAGAAGACGTCCATAGTATTGATGATAAGATTTTGCGACGTCTGAGACTTCTTGGACCACGACAGGTGTTTGGATCTCGTGGGGTCATGGATGGGAATGCACATGGGGGTTGAACATGGTCATATAATATATTATTACCCTTCGAGTGGATTGACGTTACCGCTTTCTCATACATGATGGCAGTGAATCAGATGCACTACCGCGACAACGACTCTTGTGCCTCCATCTCAGGTTCGATTCATCAGGCGGTGCCAGAGTGTGACCCCTCCTTGCAACCCTTGATGTAGCAGATTTCGCCATGTGGTATCCGCTAGAGACACTATTGCAACTCTGCCGCAGAGGTGAGGGGGTCGATGCTGACTGCAGGATGCACGGCGACGAACTGGTCGGTAACGAGCAAGGGTCGACTGGTCCAGACAATCTGGTCCAAGATAGAGAGTGTGCCAGATTCGAAAATGCGAAAGCTCCAGGCGAACCAAGTCATCGGGTAGTGGAGACAGCGTAGGATCCATTGTGGACGGAGCTGCATCCGGGGAATTTAGCTTGGCTCCCCCCTCGTCCCGTCCGGTCTCTTCATAGGTGCAGCTCCTGGCGGCGCGGCTAAGACGGTCACAAACAAGGCACTGGAACCATGCTTGCTCTCTGGAGGTGAGCCCGTTGCATGTGCAGTCCAGCCACCGTTTCGAAGTTGGAGGTGAGAGAAGAAAGGTCACCGAACTGCTCACGCTACCCTTTTCTATTACACAATGAAATTACTGGACGCTTGTCAACCCCTGGTTGAGCCTTGTGTCCTTGGGTTGAGTGGCCATGAGATCGAGAAGGTGGAGAGTCCACTATCGTGCATGGAGTCCGTGTCGCAGTATACAGATCGATCTCTGGGGATGAACGAGAGCTGAGATGGTTATTTCCAGTTCAAGGTCAGACAGAAACGACTCAATAACGTGTTGCATGATATGTCGTTCGTCGTCTAGGTCTTTGGGGATTGGCTACTTCGCTTCCAGGGCCACGGGCACAGGTCTGCAAGAACCATCCATACCACCGGAGAAACAAAAACCACTCACAGTATAAACTCGT
>QVQW01000138.1:0-36009 GCA_003635345.1 Coniochaeta pulveracea | reverse complement strand
CGCAAATATATAAGTTTATGTCTGTTAAAAATATAAGTAAAACTAAGCTAATCGCTAGCTATTTTCCTCAAATTGATAAATTAATTGCCCAAAGCCATAATCTAGATGTAAGGAAATTAGCCAAATTAGATCTAGATAAGGAAACACAGTCATTATCTACTACTTCTGTAGTAATAAGTGCTGCTGTTACTGCTTATGGTAGAATACATTTAGGTAAGCTACAGTTAGCTATTCTAGAGCTAGGTGGTAAACTAATATATTCGGATACAGATAGTATAGTTACCGATATAAAATTACCCTCTAATATGGTTAGTAATAATGAATTAGGGAAACTAAAATTAGAACTAGAAATAGATAAAGGTATTTTTATTGCTGGTAAAACCTATGCTATTTTACCTTTAAATGGTGATGTAAAAATTAAAGCTAAAGGTGTAGATTCTACAACTTTAACTTATGAAGATTTTGTAAACCTTTTACACAATGTAAGTGTAATTACAGCTATAAAAAGACAATCTATAATAGACTGAGAGAAGCTGCTTCACTAGAAGGCAGCTGAATACTACTTAGTGCTTTGCACTTAATTGGAATTAATTTAACCTATTTCTTGTTTTTAATCTTTCTAAATAACAGTCCTAATACGCTTGGAAGTCCATAATAAAGTTCTATATTATTAAATATTAAATTATTTATTAACTTATTATTATTTTCTGTTGACAGACTTACAACTTTGCTTCATATTTATATATTTATATATTAATGACTATAACTTTCCCAAAACAATGAATGTTTATTTTATTTATAATCACCAATTTTTTTATGCAAAATATAAGGAGTAGACATATATAAGATTCGAACTTATAATTCTAGTGACCGAAACACTAGGTTTTACCATTAAACTAATATGCTTTAATACTATATTATAATAATATAATATTAAGAGTCATTAAAGACTCCTAGCTAACAGATAAACTATTATATTTATCTTTAGCTTTATCTATCTTAGCTAAAAAAATTTTTTTTGTTCTGGCGGAGCCTTCACACTATTATTTGTTTTATCCTTAAAAATAAAGGTATAGCTAGGGTCGCTTCACTACCATGTTATCATGATAAATTAAAGCTAGGTTAACTCTATTACGATATAGCTACAACCACGAATAGCAACCATAAGTTTGTGATTTTTTTTTTTCATTTTTATTAATGTAAATCTAACCCATCTTTTATATAACCACTTGTTAAAACAACAAACACTTGTGCTTGTATAAATGCAATCCCTAATTCTAAACCAGAGAAAGCTATAATAAATGATAAAGGAATTAATCCTAAAAAGAAGAAGATTATACCACTTGTCATTATATTGTATGTAAAACCTGCTAATATATTTAATAGCATATGACCTGATAAAATGTTAGCAGCTAGTCTTAAACCTAAAGAAATATTTCTAGCTAAATAAGAAATAAATTCGATAAGAACTAATAAAGGTAATAATGCTAATGGACAACCTGAAGGAACTAATAAAGAAAAGAACTCTAAACCATGTTTTTGGAATCCTAAGATAGTTGCACCTAAAACTATACTAAAACTTAACCCGAAAGTTAAAACAAAATGGCTTGTTGAAGCAAAACTATAAGGAACCATTCCAATTAAATTATTTATTAAGATAAAAATAAATAAAGTATAAATAAAAGGGAAGTAAACTTGACCATTCTTAGGATTTATTTGATTTGTTACTATACTATGTAAAGTAGCATATAAAGACTCCATACTAATAGATCATCTATTAGATACTAATTTATTATAGTTAGTACTTAATATATTTAATATAAAAATAAAGAAAGCACCAACCATTAAATAAAATCCTATGTTAGTAATAGATAAATGCAAATTTCCTATTATAGGTGCATCTAAATTTAACAAATCTCTTATTTCAAACTGTTCAAGGGGACTAAGGACGGCAGTAGACGATGATAATGACGGTGAAGATATCACTTCTGTCAATGTAAGATCTAAATTTTTGCTTAAAGTACTCATCTATTGGCATATATATCTAGTAAACGCTTTAAAACCCAAACCCGAATATCTTAAAACTTAACCAAACCGAAAAAAAGACTTAGTTAAGTTTTTAGCGTCTTTGCATCTTAGTTTATACTTCTGAACTAAGAAGAGAGCTTCCCTTATCTATTAAGGAGTTTTGATATAAAGACACGAGATAAAAATAAACGTACAAATCTAGGTAATATATATTTAGACAGCATATATACTGTAAATACGATTATTACAAAAGTAAATGTTATTTCATTAACAAAATAAAAAGGTACTAATTGAGGCATTATTTTTTTTAAGTTTTTTTGGTTAATACTTTTTAAGTCTTTACGCTAAAGGGATAGCAAATTAATATTTAAAATATGGCGACCTGTCACATTATATTTTACATTATATTTTACATTATATTTTACATTATATTTTACATTATATTTTACATTATATTTTACATTATATTTTAGCTGGCCGATAAAGTATTTTGTTATTTAAGGGTTAAATATTTAGCGAAGACTAGCTGTTAATGAACCCTAACGATTAAGTTATACGTAAAACATTAAACTTGTTACAGAATAATGTAAACCGTCTAATATAAAAGAAGGATATATTCCAAATAGTACTGTCATAAATACTAAAGTAAATAGTAAAAAGAATTCTCTTTTTGTAACATCTATTATATTTTCTATAAAAAATTTACTAAATGAACCACCAAAAGATATTCTATTAAACATATAAATAGTATATGCAGCAGAAAGTATAATAGATGAACTAGCCATAACACCTAAAAGAGGTAATCTTTCAAAGACTCCATATAAAGACATAAATTCTCCTACAAAATTTAAAGTTAATGGTACACCACAATTACCTAAAGATAATATAAAGAATAATATAGAGAATAAAGGCATTGTTTGAGCTATACCTTTATAAAAATAAATTAATCTTGTTCCAGATCTATCATATAATACACCTCCAGCACATATAAATAAACCACTAGAAACAAATCCATGACCTAATCCTAGAAGTATTCCTCCTTCTATTCCTTGAATAGTATTACTAAACACTCCTATTAAATATACAGCTGCATGCGAAACTGAACTATATGCTATTAATTCTTTTATATCTACTGTTCTCAATGTACTAAAGCTAGCGTATATTATAGTTATTACACCTATCATATATACAATATAAGTATAATTTAAAGAAGCTTTAGGCAATATAGGTAGAATTAATCTAAAGATCCCATATAAACTCAATTTTAATACAATACCTGCAAGAACTATACTTCCTCCTAAAGGAGATTCAACATGAGCTTTTAATAATCAATTATTTAAAAAAATAGTAGGAGTTTTTACAGCAAATGCTATAAATATACCGCAGAATAAAAATACCTGAGTAGTGTAATCAAAATTATTTTTAAATAAAGCTTCAAAGTCTGTAGTTCCCATTATAGAAGACATAGCTAATATAGATAATAATAAAAATAAAGATCCTCACAATGTATATAAGAAAATATAATAACTAGCTCTTACTTTATGACTAGACCCAAATAATCCTATTAATAAAAATAGTGGAGGTAAAATACTTTCAAAAAAAATATAGAATAATAATATATCTAATACCAAAAAAACTGCTAACAATAATGTTTCTAATAATAATATTATTATTAAATAAGATTTTATATTCTCAGTTATGGAATTTCAATTAGATAATATAGCTATAGGCATAATTATTGTAGTTAATAAAACAAAATATATGGATAATCCGTCTATACCTAAATAGATATCAAAAAAACTAAGATCATAATGTTCTTGTACAAATTGAAATTGATTACCACTAAAATCAAATAATATATATATCACTAAAGATATAATTAAGTTTATAATAGAAGTAAAAATGGCTATTTTTTTATAATATAAATTATTATTTATATTTATACCAACTGATGCATCATTAACCAAAAGACCAGAACTAGAAGGGCTTTTTATCACATTCTCTTGATAAGAAGAAGCTCCTCAAATTAAAAATATCCCTATTATAGGTATAATTAATAATAACGACAATAACATGAATTTGTTTGTAAATACATTTCCTAAAAATTGCACAAAGAAAAATAAAACATCAGATAAATAAATTTATGATAAAAGATTAAAATCTTGTTATAGACTAGGACTAAATTCTCAATACTCGTAGTATTTTGTATTACTTTAATACTCGTAATATTTTGCCCTGCCTCATTCTAGATTCGAACTAGAATCTTAATACTTCCGAGGCGGATCTCCTTTGGAGGCCACCTTAAACTGGCCCCTAATATATCCTTCCCTAATTGGAGGGTTTCCTCTATGAATAAGTATTTTGCTCTGCCGTTGAGCTAATGAGAATTAGAAAGATTTATACATATCCTTTCAATCAGTAATGAGAAATAAGTACTCCACTTTCCTTTATAATACCATTAAAGTATTTTTGTTAATTATAACTAAAGAAATTATTATTTGTCACCTTTGCTTCTTAGATCATACTTCTGAATTCAGAAGTTATACAAATCCTTGCGGCTGACCCAATTTGCACTAAAATAAATTTATACTAACAGGTAAAATATTATAACTATATAGTATACAAGGTACTAATATTACTAATGCAAATACGACCGGTAATAAAACTGTTCAACAGAAGGCCATTAATTGATCAAAACGTATTCTAGGAAAAGAAGCTCTTGCTCAGATAAAAGTAAATATCATAATTGAACTTTTTAATCCTAAATTTAAACCAAACAATAATCCTTCTAAACTAGGGTTATTAAATATACTTTCTATATAAGATCTTCAATAAAATACTCAATCTATAAATAATACATTTGAAAATATAAAATCAATAAGATTAAATAAATCCGAAGTATTTATTAATAAATAACCACCTAAAAACAAAATACTTGTTAATATACACATTAAAACTATACTACCGTATTCAGCTAAAAAGAAAAATACAAATACAACCGCGGCATGTTCTGTCATAAATCCGCTAACAAGCTCTGATTCTGCTTCAGCCAAATCAAAAGGAGCTCTATTAGTTTCAGCGATAGATCCTATAAAAAATATAATAAATATAGGTAATAAAGGTACTATAAATCAAACCGCTCTTTGAGATTCTGTATTAACAGTAAGATTTAAATTACCAGTTAACATGATTACTATCAAAATAGCAGAACTTAAAATTAGTTCATAACTAATTAATTGAGCCGTACTTCTTAAAGAACCTAAGAAGGCGTACTTACTGTTAGCACTTCAACCGGCTAACAGTATCCCGTATGTAGCTAAAGAAGAAACGGCTAACATATAGAATATACCTAAATTAAAATCGCTAATCGCTAAACCAGGACCATAAGGTATAACAGCATAACCTAATAAAGAAAATATTAATGTAATAACAGGCCCTAAGAAAAATAAAATAATATTAGCTTGTGTAGGGGCTACATATTCTTTCAATAAAAGTTTTAAAGCATCAGCAAATGCTTGTAACAATCCATAATATCCTACAACATTAGGACCTAATCTTCTTTGCATGCTTGCCATTGTTTTTCTTTCAGCTACTGTTACATAAGCTACGGCTAATAGGGCAGGAACAAGAACTAAAACAACTTCTATTATGGAAATTATAGTAGGAAAATATATCATTAAATTTTAAATAAAAAAAGAAATTAATTTAGGATTCTATAATAGTATATATATACTTTAAGAAATAAATTAAAAGAAAGATTGGTTTATCTCATTCTAGAGTCGAACTAGAATCTTAATATTAGAAGTATTAGGCTCTGCCATTGAGCTAATGAGAATTAGAAAAATCAAGGTGTTATAATCAACTTCTTGACCTCTCTTACTTATTCTTTGTGGCTCCATTATCTTGGAAAAACGGCCAAAGATGATTGTAGAGGAAGACTAACAAATGCATGAGGTTTTGGTGGACTAGATAAAGCTCATTCTAAACTAGGATAACTTCTATTTAAAATAGCTTGTAAAGTATCTGTGTAAAATTGTGGAGTTAATCAAGGATATCTGCTGGCAGCTTCACCTTCAACTAGTTGTACATACACGATATATAAGAATAATCATGCTGATACTACACTTATTATAGATCCAAAACTACTTATTAAATTTCAACCTGCAAATGCATCAGGATAATCGCTTATTCTACGAGGCATACCTTGTAGACCTAAGAAATGTTGAGGGAAGAATGTTACATTAACCCCTATGAAAAGTAATCAGAATTGTACTTTTGACAACATTATATTATAATTTAAACCTAACATTTTAGGAATTCAGTAGTATCAACCACTAAACATTGCAAAAACAGCACCCATACTTAATACATAGTGGAAATGAGCAACTACATAGTAAGTATCATGGAATGCTATATCAAGAGATGCATTAGCTAAAACAACACCACTTAACCCTCCTATTGTGAACATAAATACAAAACCTAAAGCAAACAGCATAGAAGGAGTTAATTTAATAGATCCTCCATAACATGTAGCTAATCAAGAGAAGATTTTAATTCCTGTAGGAACGGCAATAATTAATGTAGCGGCTGTGAAATACGCTCTTGTATCCACATCTAAACCAACTGTATACATATGATGACTTCAAACTATAAATCCTAAGATTCCAATAGACATCATAGCATATACCATACCAATATAACCAAAAACACTCTTGTTAGAATTAGCCGAGATAGTTGTACTTATTATTCCAAAACCTGGTATAATTAAGATATAAACTTCAGGGTGTCCAAAGAATCAGAAAAGATGTTGGAACAGAATAGGATCACCACCCCCTGCAGTTTCAAAGAATGAAGTGTTAAAATTTCTATCTGTTAATACCATTGTTATTCCACCGGCTAAAACAGGTAATGATAGTAATAATAAAACGGCAGTTATAACTACGGCTCACCCAAATAAAGCTAACTTATGTAGTCTAATTCCGGGAGTTCTCATATTAACTATTGTAGTTATAAAATTAATTGCACCTAATAAACTACTAATCCCTGAAAGATGTAAAGCAAAGATAGCTAAATCTACACTAGGTCCACTATGACTTTGCACACCTGATAAAGGAGGATAAAGAGTTCAACCAGTACCGGCACCTCCTTCTATACATGCAGAAAATACTAATAATATCAAGCTAGGTGGTAATAATCAGAAACTTATATTATTAAGTCTTGGGAATGCCATATCAGGCCCTCCTACCATTAAAGGCATTAAAAAATTACCAAAACCACCTATTAAAGCTGGCATAACCATAAAAAAAATCATCAGAATGGCATGCGCAGTTATGATACTATTATATAATTGATTATCCGCAATATATTGTGTACCAGGTCCACTTAATTCCATTCTAATTAAAACAGAAAAAGCTGTACCTAATAGTCCTGAAAATAATGAAAATATTAAATATAAAGTTCCTATATCTTTAGCATTTGTTGATAAAAATCATCTTTCTGTTCACATTGATATGGATGCCTTCAAGCTATTATTTATTTTACTACTAAACAATCGACTTCCTAAATCCAAAAAATTAAATTTAATTATTAAACATTCCAGCCTTATGAAATAAAACTATTTCATAATACAAATTTTTCAGTTGTAAGATACCGAAAATTTACCTTCTTATGTAAGGTATTACCTTGTCTTTGTCTGGAAGCTAGATAACTTTTTAAACAGTGAACCTTACCGCGAAGGCTAAAATATTATATTGGTCTCCAACATTCTAATTTAGCTGTTGATAAGTATCAAAAAGATTATGTAGGATTCGAACCTATTACTTAAGATTTGCAGTCAAAGTGTAAACCTATTACTTCATAATCTTTAAATTCTGTAATTAAATTACAGAATTTATGTCCCCGAGCAAATAATTGTTACAAAGAATTGTTACAAAAATGGTTATTTTATCCAGGTAACATTATATTGAAAGCCAGCCGCAAATAATTGTTAGATTGGTCAGCCAACATTATATTGGGCGGCAAAAGACGGGTTAGCAGGCCGAGCTAATAAGCTTACTATATAAGCTATCATATTATTTCTAATTCTTAGTAAATAATTTACTTTACCTTTCCTAGTAAAATACAAAGATACAAAGGAAACTGCGTCATAATATTAATTATTTTAATCAAAGATACCTGGTTGTATTTTATTTAATCCTGATGACTCCATATTTCTTAAAAAATTAAGAGCCTTTTATTCCGTATAACCTTTTTTGAAAGGTGAATTCATTCTTGATAAGTATCTCTTTCTACCGAGATATTAGGGCAATCCCACCAGAGCCACTAATTATAAAACCTCACGATCTAAGTCTATTAAAGTATTCTCAATTATACTAAGAGTAGGAACTATAAGTATAAAGTGGCTAAAATATAAAGCAGTACTAATTTGTCCTAACTCTATAAATGGAGATTCCACATGACAAGCACCTAATTTCATTAATATTAAGAAATTAACTACAAAAACTCAGAATGCTAATTTACTTAAAGGTCTGAATTGTAAACCTTTAGATCTTCCTAAATCTGTGATAGGTAATATTAATATTATAAGTATGGCAGTAAGCATAGCGATAACTCCTAATAATTTATTAGGAATAGATCTTAGTATAGCATAGAAAGGTAATAAATATCATTCAGGCACAATCGCAGGAGGAGTTTGCATAGGGTTAGCCATTATATAATTTTCACTATCACCTAAATAATTTGGCATGAAGAATACAAATAAACTTAAAACAAAGATAAAGATAAATATAGTAACTAAATCTTTAAATAAGAAATAAGGAGCAAATGTTATTCTATCATAATTACCTGAAATTCCTAAAGGATTACTTGACCCTGCAGTATCATGAAGAGCAATTAAGTGCATTAACACTAGAGCAGCTAATACAAAAGGTAAAACAAAATGTAAAGCAAAAAATCTATTTAAAGTAGCATTGTTAACAGAGAAACCTCCTCAAAGGAATTCAACAATATCTTGTCCAATTCAAGGTACAGCACTAACAAGGTTAGTAATAACTGTAGCACCTCATAAAGACATTTGTCCATATGGTAAAACGTATCCAAGGAAAGCAGTAATTATCATAAATAGAAATATTACTGTACCTATAACTCAAACTAATGTTCTCGGAGCTCTATAAGATCCATAATAGATATTTCTTCCCATATGTAAGTATACTAAGAAAAAGAAAGCTGATGCTGTATTACTATGTAGATAACGAATTAATCATCCATTATTTACATCTCTCATAATATGCTCTATAGAATTAAAAGCCTCTAAAACGTTAGGACTATAATGCATGGCTAAAGTAACCCCAGTTACAATTTGTATAATTAGGCAAAAGGCTAGCAAAGAACCGAAGTTTCATAAATAACTTATATTACTAGGTTGAGAAGCATCTATAAGATAGTTATTAACTAATTTCAATAAAGGATGGCTTTTTAAAATTCTCATAAATTTTTTACTTATTTTTTTTTTTGCTTAAAGCAAGTGAGGGTTGTTTTAATAGAGATCGTTAAACCTAAATAATCTGCGAATTTGTACTGGTTATGGCTGTACCATAAAATATATAACTCTATAGTGTATTAATACACAAAATAATAAACATAATAATGTTAAATAACAAACGTAAAAAAGAGGTAAAGAGACTTAAATATAAGGCCCTTACAAACTATGCCACACCTTATATTATAAAGCTATATAATATATTAATAAATGCGAAGTGGTAGCTAGCGCCTTAATAATAGAAATTTTCTAAACTAAGATTCAAAAAAAACTCAAGGTAATATTCATAGTTAAATTTTTATATGTTTAAATTATTCAATCGCCTACTAATGGGCGGTAAATCCTCCTTCCCCTTAAGAAGGTGGAGGTAAGCATATATAAGACTTGAACTTATACTTCTAGTGGCCGTAACACTATGTTTTGCCAATTAAACTAATATGCTTTAATACTATTAGCAAGGTAACTTATAAGGACTATTGCGTAATAGTATTAGGTACAAAAGAATTTATACCGGTGAAGTTATGACCCTAAGAAGAATCGAACCTATACTAAAGATTCTATTTCTTCTTTTGTTTGCTCTGGTAAAGGTACATTTTGGGGAGATGGAGCTAAAGATTCTATTTCTTCTTTTGTTTGCTCCGGTAAAGGTACATTTTGAGGAGATGGAGAGAGAGATTTTATTTCTTCCTCTGTTTGCTCCGGTAAAGGTACATTTTGGGGAGATGGAGCTAAAGATTCTATTTCTTCCTCTGTTTGCTCCGGTAAAGGTACCTTTTGAGCCGCTAAAAAATCATCTACCTGGGACTGTGTTTCCTTAGGTATATTAGGTAAATTACTTAATATATCACTTAACATATTAAAAAGATAAGATGTATTATTTGCTATTAAACAAGGTATAAGTTGTTTTGTGTATACAAGAAGTAAAAACTTCGCATTTGGATCATAAAAAAACTCTTGGCCGTTTTCTATATTATTTATAGTTTTACTAAACTTTAAGGCTTCAGCCTCATATTTCACCAAGTTATCTTTAACCATTTGTAATAAATCCTCCTGAGATAAAGTTAATCCAGTTAGACTTTCTATATTTAAGGATTTAGCCTCAAGTCTGATATTTTGAATATTATCTGAACGCTCTAATTTAGGATCCACATTAATTTCAGATATTTCGTCTGAAACATCATTTAAATATAAAGGATTATTATTTTTTTCAACTTTTAGTTTTTCTACCATATCTAATAGATCATGCCTCTTTGTTTCAATTAATTTTTTGTCTTTACATAGACAATTAGAACTCTCAGTTAGTACACTTTCATTTTGTGAGTTCATAATATTATTTGAAGAATTATCATTAGTCGGCAGAACCGGTAAATCCAAAGGCATTACACTATCAAAATTAGCACCAAAAAGCGTTAAAAAATAAATAAATTGTGGTTCATTTAAACTAAACATATTTCATACAATAGATCAAAATCCCACAAGAATTGCCATAATTATAATATATTCTCCTTTATTTTTACAAATAAAAAAACCATAAAATATAAGTAATCATATTACTAAGTAAAAGGCTGTAAGATCTATGTGAAAAAAAGATAATATAGTTATAAAAAAATAAATAATTAACTTCAAAATAGCACTAATTAAAATAAGTCTAGGTAGCTTTTTAATAATCAAAAGATATTTCTTCTTATCTTTTAGGTTGTTCAATAAACTATTTGATCCCTTAGCTTTCGTAGGACTATTAGAGTTATTAGACCGGAAACTTCTTGAAAAGCCTCTACGATTTAGTATTATTCCAGCATTTAGTATTTGACTATTGCCACCGACTCATCTTGTCGTTCTTCGTGAAGAAACTAGCAAAAAGAGTTGATATTGTTAATCCCAATAATAATAAAATATTAACATCATCGGCATTAACAAGATTAGTTAACAATAAGATAGAAATAAAAAATACTAAACTTATAACGATAAAAAGAGCATATTTAGTAATATTAGTGGCCTCAGTTAGTTTTTCTATAGATTTACTTAATTTAATTAATCCTTTCTCTGCTCCAAAAGGCCCAATTAACTCAATACTACCTTTATCTAATATTTTTGTGGATTGTTCTCCTAATTTTAATACTAAATTTGTAATATATTTATTATAAAATAATTCAATTAAAAAACGTTGATTAAAATAACCAAAAATATTATAACCTAATCTAGAAAATTTAAAACTAATAAGAAGTTCAGGTAAAAATTCTGAAAATACTATAGCTAATACGCTAAAAGAAATAGTATATATTAAAGGTAATAATTTAAATAAAGTAGGTACAGCAAATTCAGTATCTATCATTATTTCGTGAAGAGGATGAATAAACAAACTATTGTCTACAAAGAAATTAGAACCTAACCCAATAAAAATATCTTTAGTTATAAACCCAAAAAATATAGAAAATAAGGCTAATATAAATAAGGGTAAACTTAAAAATATGTCACCTTCATGAGCGTGTTTATAGTAATTAATAGACCCATTAGGATTAGTTAAAAAAGTTAAATATAAAACTTTTACTGAATATAAAGTAGTAAATATAGCACCTATTACGGCTATAACATAAACAGCAGTACCGCTAAAATAATATTGCCCATATGCAGATTCTAATATAAAATCTTTACTGTAAAATCCAGTCATAAAAGGGAAAGCAACTAAACTTAAACTAGCTATTAATATAACAGAGTAAGTTAAAGGTAAATAAGATATTAATCCACCATATTTTCTAAAATCCTGATTATCAGCTACTGCATGAATAACCGCTCCAGCCCCTAAAAATAATAATCCTTTATAAAAAGCATGATTTATTAAATGAAATAATGCAATATTATAAGAAGATAAACCTACTGCAATAACCATCATTCCAAGTTGGCTCATTGTAGAATAAGCAATAACTTTTTTAATATCTTGTTGGAATAAACCAATAAGAGAGCTAAAAACTGTAGTTATTGCACCTAATCATAAACATAATAATAATAAAGTTGAGCTATATTCTATTAAAGGTGAAGAACGCATTAATAAATATACACCCGCAGTAACCATTGTGGCAGCGTGTATTAAAGCGGAAACAGGAGTAGGACCCTCCATCGCCATAGGTAATCATACATGAAGTCCAACTTGAGAACTTTTAGCCATAGCACCTATTAATAAACATATTCCTATAATAGTAACAAGATTTTCATTAATATAAGGAGCTAATGAAAATACTGTAGCATAGTCTAAATTACCTAGAGATCATAGTATAGCAAACATACCTATTGTTAAAAAACAATCCCCCACTCTATTAGTTAAAAATGCAGATATAGAACTTTGATTTGCAGCTATTCTAGTAAATCAGAAACTTACTAGTAAGTAAGAACAAACCCCTACACCTTCTCAACCCACAAACATTAATAAATAATTATTAGCTGTAACTAATATGATCATCATAAAAGTAAACAAGCTTAAATAACTAAAAAATCTTTGTACGTGTGGGTCGTTACTCATATAACTTATAGAGTAAATATGAACTAAAGAACTTATTATTAAAACAGGGATTAACATAGATACTGTTAAACTGTCAAATTGAAAACCTCAAATGATATTAAATCATTCACTATCTATTCATCTAAATAAGTTTATTGAAACAGGAATATTATTAAACCCTACTTCAAAAAAAGTAATAATAGCTAAAATTGTTGTAATTATTACACTTAAAGATGTAATTATTTGTGCTCCGCGAACTCCAACTTTTCTACCAAAGAAGCCAGAAACTATAGACCCTAATAAAGGTAAAATTATTATACTTAAATACATTATTTATATTCTATTGCAATACTTCCTCTTCGGTTTACCCCAATATTCATATATTGAGCCTGACTATATCTTAAGCTAATTATTAATATCCTTACCACCCGAGTCAACATATTAATAAAAAACCAACTCACATTTAGTCGATGAACTGCACACCGTTATTCCTTAGAGTACTTGGTGCTTGGCTGCGGATATTCTATATATACAAATCGTTTTTACCTTACAACGAGTCATTACCTGTTCCATTAATTATATTACTATATTAACTTGGTAGATTTGTTTTTAAGAGTTTCCCGCAATTTGAGAGTTTCGCCTTATATAAGACTAGACGAAGGTTCACTTCGCCTTTTGTGATCAAGATTGTTTTCTCCTTTTAAGCAAGACAATTTAAATCTTTTTTACTCATCCCTCGACCCAGGTCCAAGAGCCTAGGGTCTGGACCGAAGGGTAGAATTTTTTAATTCTATTATTTTATTTAAACCTTTTTCAGTTAAATGTTCTTTATTTTTAATAAGAATAGCGGCTTCTTTAAATTTAATATAATCATTATATTTAGAACCTATAATTTTGTATTTATCAAAAAAAGGAATAATATACACAATTATGTCATTAATTTTTGTAACTATAAATTCACATACTTTACGATTTTTATATTGAGCTATATAACCACAATTAAAAAATTTGACTAAACTTTTTAATAACAATATATCTCTTGAATCTTGAGCTATAGAAAAACGTAACCATACTTTAGTACCAGATATAGTTATAAAAAAATTGGCTTCTCCTGATGAGAAGCCAGCTACTCAGTTAGAAGATAAATTACTTAATATATTATCTTTAATTTTTACCCTTTTAACTGGTACTATAGGACCAAAAGATTCCTTTAAAGTTTTAGATAAACCTCAATTAAGAGATGCTCTATCTTCCAAGATTTCTTTTAGTCCTTCTAAAGTAGTATGTTTGTTTTCTAACATTAATGATACAATTTGTTTAAATATCACCATATCTCCATATTTGTTAGTTATTAATTGATACTTTTCAAAATGAGGTATAATTATATTATTTAAACTAGTTATATCACTAACTCTAAATTCAACCGTAGACCTATCATTTGTTTTAGATATATATCCAATATTCTCGAAATAATTTTGAATTAATAATAATAAAGCTCTATCTTTATCGCTTAATTTTATTTGAAATCTAGCTTGTACATTTCATCCTATTTTATATCTAGGGTTCTTTAAAATAGTTACAACAAAAGAACCTTCAGCATCCGAGAACCCAGTTATAAATAAAGGATTTAGGCGCAAGAGCTCTATTTTCCTGTTGACAGAGCTCTCCACACTAGAATAATTCCTTGATTGGATTAAATTATAGGATGAAACTGCAGGTAATAAATTAAAATGTAAATAAGAACAATTTGATCTTGGATTTTTAACAGGAGAGTTATTTAATCTATAGAAAGCTACAAGAATACCTAAACCTATAGCAGATTCTGCACCTGCTATAACTATAATATAAATAGCATAAGTTTGACCAATAATGTCATCCATATTAAGTGAACTTACCAATATTAGGAATGTTATAGCTAATAACATTATTTCAATTGAAATAAGCATTAATATAATATTTTTTCTATTCAATACGAATCCTAAAATTCCTATTAAAAAAAGTATCAAGGTAATATTCATAGTTAAATTTTTATATGTTTAAATTATTCAATCGCCTACTAATGGGCGGTAAATCCTCCTTCCTCTTAAGGATTTTCCCTAAGGAGTCAGAGGTAGCATATATAAGATTCGAACTTATAATTCTAGTGACCGAAACACTAGGTTTTACCATTAAACTAATATGCTTTAATACTATTAGCAAGATAGTCCTAGAGAAAGAACTCTTAACTAATAGCATCTAATTTAATATCCCTTAGTATTATTAACAAAGGTAGACTTAGATGGAGAACTCAGCTACCTATGAGCTCAACCTATCGCTCTGCTAACCGGCTAAAATATAAAGTTGCAACGATTAAAGTTAAACCTTATCAGATTCCTAGCATATTTCAGAGTAGAGTAAGAATCATCTGGGGTACCTCTAGATTAAACACAGGGAATCCTCAGTCACCCGCAACCCGTGTTATCTCCTCCATAGTAGGATAGTTTATGAAGTAGGCAAAGGAAGGTTGCTCTTCACGGATCAATCTTCGTGCAACCATCAAGCTATATGCCACATCTCTAATACTTAGAAAAATAGGCGGCCGCTCATCGTATACATTGAGAGGAGGATATTCCCCCAGGAACGGGTTCCTTATCACTTCTTCAGGTATACCAAGTTCTATATGAGCTCCTGAGTCTATTAACGCTTGTGTATATACGCCTCCACCGAAATCTGCAATAATACAGCAAAAGAAATATAAATAAAGCAACAACCTTCTAAAAAGAAGAGTTTCTAGAATAAAACCATTATTATGTTCAGGTAGTCTTTTCCATCAAGGATTATTACCACCATTACCTTCATCACCGCCATTACCATTACCGCCATTACCATCAGGTAATCATACCCTACCAGATGAATCTATCCCTATCCCCGTACTATAGTCCATGATTTTTTTTATCACAGATTGCCTTCTAATTTCACCGTATGGCGTATGCACATAGCTTTTTATAACTGGAATTAGATTCTTAAATTTTCCTAAAATAAAAAAAATAGTAGAAAGAATTAGAACAACTAAAATCAAAACTACAATACCTGCAATAAGTTTAAATCAAACTGAATGTACATTTATTAAAGGGTGTATTAAAATTAAAGGTGGATTTAACCGAGGTTGAGTTGAAATTGCATTATGGGTAACAGATTTTAAAAGTGAACTAGGTCCACTTAAATCAGGTAAAGATGGTAAACGTAAAGTAGGTGGAATTGCACCAGATCGAGGAAATAAAGAAGTTCATGTATATGAATTTAAAGAAAAAAAACTTCCAATACTTTGATCAAATCAAGATAAAAAATCAGTAAAAGTATTAGAGTTTAATGGCGGGGACTGATTACAATTATTTTTAATTAATGCTGTAGAGCTATGAGCACAATTATAAAAATTATAATGTAAAATAGATCCCTTATTATTACAAGGGATATCCGAGGGGGCCAAAGTTCCATTGCATTGACCAAGATTGGCTATTTCTTGGTTTACATTGATGCATATAGTAAGGTATTTTATCATAGGTTTAATTTAATTATTGTGATTCCAATCAGCTAAGGAATTTTTCTAAAGATACTGACTCGATTACTATAGGCATTGAACTGTGCAGAATTCCACAAATTTCAGAACATTGTCCATAAAATACTCCTTCTCTATTGATAAAAACAGATACTTGATTTAATCTACCAGGGTATGCATCAGCTTTAATTCCTAATGCATTAACTGAAAAAGAATGTATCACATCTCCAGATGTAATTATAAATCTAACGTGTGTTAATTCTGGAAGAACAACTCTGTTGTCCACCTCTAACATTCTTAATGTACCATCCTCTAAATCAGATTCAGGTACTATGTAAGAATCAAATTCTATAAATTCATCGTTCATATCTAAGAAATCAGGGTATTGGTAACTTCAATATCATTGATGTCCTTCAGCCAATATTGACATAGAGGGATCACTAACCTCATCCATTAAATATAATAGTTTAAATGAAGGGAACGCAATTAATATTAATATAACGGCAGGTGTTATAGTTCATATTAATTCTATTAAAGTTCCATGATTTAAATATTTATGGGATATAGGTGACTTATGGCTTATAAAATTTCTTATTATAGATAATAATACTCACCCCACACTAAATAGTATTATTACTAGATAATACATGATATTATCATGTAATTCTACTAATCCTTCCATTTGAGGAGTAGCACTATCTTGGAAATATATACCTCAAGCGCTAGGAGCATCAAAACTAATAAGAAAAAAATTTCTAATTAAAGTCATTATTTCCGCATTTTTCTATATAGAATAAGTTTAATTTAATAACTATGTTATTATTGAAAAAAGGGGTCATTATATAGAATTGGTATAAGCTATCTTACGTTACGAATAATATAAATTGCGTATATTAAGTTGTCTTACGCTACGTATAATAAAAGGAAAGCCATCATTAACGCGAACAATCCTGTGGCTTCTGAAAAAGCAAAACCTAAAATTGCATAGGAAAACAATTGACCTCTTAAAGAAGGGTTTCTTGCTACACCTAAAATTAAAGATCCAAAAACTACACCTATTCCAACTCCAGCTCCTATTAATCCTGTAGTGGCTAAACCTGTTCCTATGATTTTTGCTGCTTGTATCATTTTTAAGGGGTTTTTTTATGTCAATGTTATCACATAATAAATATGATTTATAAATATAATGTGTAAAATTATTTCTGCTAATTAAGAGCCTAACCGCCCCCGCCAAAGAGCTAGACATGCTTATATACATATATCGGGTTCTTATGGTTACCGTAGAATTTAGATATTTATCACTAAAAATACATATAGAAATTATGCACTGTGCAAAGAATTAAGCAAAGAATTAAGCAAAGAATTAAGCAAAGAATTAAGCAAAGAATTAAGCAAAGAATTAAGCAAAGAATTAAGCAAAGAATTAAGCAAAGAATTAAGCAAAGAATTCTCTACTTCTCACACTATATTGGACCGGACAACTTATAAATTAATCTTGTTTTTCTCATTTTAATAAAGAAATGTTTATAAAACTTCCTTTTTTTGGCCCAAGCTCTGTATTTTGTTTAGTATATATATTTAAAGCACCTTTACCTAATTCAAATATGAAACCTAAAGTTACAATAAATAAGAAGATTAATAATACTATTAATCCATAAACTTCATTATTGAATGAGCTAACAGCATAAGGAAAGACTAAGAATATTTCTAAGTCAAAAAGCAAGAATAAAAGACCATAGATATAGAAAGTTATATTAAATGGAAATCTAGTTTGTAAGAAAGAATGAAACCCACACTCGAAAGCTGACAACTTTTCTTGATAAGGATTATGGGGAGCAAATACTAAATTAATAAATAAAAATAATATAGCAATTATGCATACTAATATAATAAAGATAGTCATACTACTCATTTAATAATTAAATAAAATTTGTACCAATATGGCACCCATACTTAATCATTCTTTATTCATAAATATGAATAATAATATTACTAATGTAATAATAGAAATTGTGATAGCCATAGGGCTAGAGATAGTAATATTTTTATAATTAAACATTACAGGTTTAATTCTATTATTAAGACGCGAACTCTTATTAATAATGTTTCCTTTTAATTTTAGATTTTCTAATAAGGGATTTATTTGATATTCAGGTGAATAAAAGAAAATTTCTTTAATTATATTTAAATAATAGACTGCTGCAATTACACTAGTAAGTATAGCTATTAAAGATAAGAAAACATATCCATTATCTAAAGCTGCACTTAAAACCATCTGTTTAGCAAAAAATCCTACAAGAGGTGGTATTCCCACAAATGAAAAGATAGTAATAGCTAAACTTAAAGATAGTATAGGATTTATGTAAAAATAACCTTTTAATTGGCTAATTAATTGTATAGGAGAATTATTTTTATCTATTAATTCTTTATGTTCTTTATTGTCACTTACATAAGAATATAAAGAGAACCCTATAGCTATTAATATGATAAATACATTTAAATTACTAATAGAATATTGCATTAAATAAAATATAAAAGCTTGAGTTGATTCTATGCTAGATATACTTAAAGCTAATAATATGAAACCTACATGAGAAATAGTACTATATGCTAACAATCTTTTTATTCTAAATTGAGCCAAACCTACAACTGTACCTATTATTAATGATAATAAAGAACTTATTAATAAACCAAAAGTTCAGCTAATAGCTTGTCCTTCAAAAATATAGTTACTTGTGTAAAAAACTAACTCTAATAAAAAAACAAATATAGATATTTTAGCTATATTAGCTACAAATGCAGTTACTATAGTAGGAATAGCATCATAAACATCCGGAGATCAAAAATGGAAAGGAGCTGCACCTATTTTAAATAAAAATCCTACGCTAAGTACAAGTAAAGAAAAATTTATATAATAAGGTTTGTATCAAGAAACTATATTATTATTTATGTCGCTTATACTACTAATTATATATAATCCATCCAGACTAGTAGTACCTGAATTTGCATATAAAAGACTTGTACCTAATAAAATAAAACATGAACTTAAACCCCCTAATAAAAAATAAATTAAACCTCCCGTAGTAGATAACTCGGAATTTCTATATATAGTACTTAATAAATATAAACCATAACTTTGTAACTCTATTGATAAAAAAATAGAAACTAAATCACTAGTTGACATTAAAAATACTGCTCCGCTAATAACAAATAATAAAATCAAAGGATATTCTATTATTTTTAAATGTTCTCCCATTTTATTAATAATTTTTGTTCTATAATATACAAAATTATTAAACAAAAGATCTTTTAATGAAGAATGTTCTTGCACTCAGACTTTTCTAGGATAGAAACTTGTTAATTGTAATATTAATATACTTATAAAAAATACAAAAATATGAAAAACTTGTGTAATACTAGTTATATGTAGTAAACCACCATGTAAACCAATACCTTTACTTATTACAGATAAACTCATTGTATCATGTAAAATACAATAAATTAAAGCTATTATAGCTACTCTATTAAAAAGTATTGACATATCTCGTCTTATAGTGACGGCATTAGAAATTAATAAAGATAGTATAGAAATTATTATCATGTGTAAATATTTATTACTAACCGGGAGAGAAACTCGAATTCTCATCTTTAACGTATGAAATTAAGGTTTTAACCTATTAAACTACCCCGACTTAGGCTAGGGAAAATACTCTGAATCGAACAGAGAACCTACTGTGCCACATACAGTTGCTCTACCTATTGAGCTATATTATCCTTAATTATCTAAAAAAAATTTTTTTTTGCGGCGGAGGCGGACTAATGCGAAAGATGAAAAACTTATCTCAATATAATCTGGGTCCCTAAGGGTATATTTTGTTTACCTTTGCTTCGTTTATACTTTGGGATTAAGAAGGCGGTGCAACCTCCTTTTGTCCGCCGACAATTATTTCCACAATTATTTGTGACTGAACTCTAGTATCAGACTGAACAAATCACATTATATTGAAGTGGGCCAAAAATAAACCATTAAGCGGTGTCCTAATTCTATCACCTTATTGCCTAATTTTATGTTGGAGTGATTCGAACACTCAATGTTAAGTATCAAAAACTTATGACTTACCCATTAGTCTACAACATATATATGAAATAAATAGAAGATAAATTAAAATTTTTGCCTTTGCTTCTTAGTTCATACTTTGGAATTAAGAAGGCGGTGCAACCTCCTTTTGTCCGCCGACAATTATTTCCACAATTATTTGACAAGAGAACAAGCATTAAATTTAAGTGGCACGCGAAGCTCCCGGCATATCCTACAATCCTAATAAAATATATCTTATATATAGGTGGCAAGACTCGAACTTGCACAGTCTAAGACTCTTCTGGCCTAAACAGAAGATGGCTACCAATTTCATCACACCTATTAAAATAAAAAAAATACAAAAAATATAAAGTATATATGTTTTATTTCGGGTCAGATATCGCGGATCAGAACTTGCCTTAATCTTCGACTGGAGTTTAGTTTTATCCTTTTTCCTCGGTTTATCCACGATCAAGAGGCCCTTGTCTAGGATTTATGATTTCGAGTGAAACGATGTATTCCTAAATTTTTCCTTATCGTCTTAAACCACGAGTAGTAAAGCGGATCCTTAAAAATATATATAATAATTTTTTTTTTTGCTCGAGATAAGATTTGAACTTATAACCAAAACAGCTTCAATGTTTTGCTCTACCAATTGAGCTACCCGAGCTTATCTTCAAGAGTTTGTAGATTAAATTACAAGAAGAGAGTTTTTTTATCGCGAAGCAATATTTATATTTTAGTTGCGTCTACTTTTTTTTTTCTACCTAATTTTCACCGGCCAGATTTTATTGGCCGGAATTAAATAACAAATATATAAACTATAAAATCTATGCGGATAGAGGATTCGCACCTCTATTTTTTGATCATGAGTCAAAGATGTTACTATTACATTAATCCGCGTTAAAGACTTAGGCCTTTTTATATGGAGATACTAGGAATCGAACCTAGGAATCCGACGTGCAAAGTCAGTGTTTTACCAGCTAGACTATATCCCCTTATTTATCTATATTTTATTCTTTCTTTTTGGCCGCCACATTATATTGGGAAACCGTTCTTCCTATCTTATTATAAAAATAAAATAAAAAGGTAACCCTACTTGCTACCTACTTGATCACCATCCAATAACCTAAAAAAAATATCCGAAAAAGGACTTGAACCTTTATGACATTATGTCTACACAATTTAAGTGTGTTGTGTCTACCATTCCACCACTCGGATTAAAAGCATATATAGATTTATATGAGCTATTGGTACATTAAATTAAGTAAGCTTAATTTAACTTTATTTAGAGGCATAATGCCTCTCTAGCCAGCTAAAATATAATAATGTAGGACAAAAATATAATATCCAGCCCCATATAAGGTTGGCTGGATTCATACTTCTTAATTCCAAAATATGAACTAAGAAACAAAAACATTATAAAATCTATGCGGATAGAGGATTCGCACCTCTATTTTTTGATCATGAGTCAAAGATGTTACTATTACATTAATCCGCGTTAAAAAAAGACTTGCGTCAATTATATAGTAATAAGGCTAAAGTGACTTGAACACTTATAATTACCGTTATGAGCAGTACGTTTTACCAATTAAACTATAGCCTCTAGGCGCAAGCGATAGAAATAAATATATTATTTACTGGCGGCGTAGCGTAAAGAATTAGGCAAAGAATTGTCCACAGATAAATTTAGACTAGGCGGGGCTCGAACCCGCGAATATAGCATTGAAAGAGCTATGTCTTAACCAACTCGACCACTAATCCTTAAAAACAACCCAGTGCAAGTATCGCACTTGCGTCTATTGATTACAAAACAATTGCATTACTTTTATGCTAACCAGGCGAAGGACTGATTAGTATTTAGTTTATACTAACTAAGTCAGCGTAAGATATATTAATTAATTAGTTTTTTATAAAATTAGTACTTAGTTCCTTAAAATCTCTAGATTCTTACAAACAAAGCCTATTTTCGTAATATTATATTACGTATATTTAAGAAATAGCTTAAGGTAAGTTTCGTGCCTATATGCTTTCAGCACTTATCTTTGGCTAACTTAGCTTTCCTGCCGTGCCTATGCTATTTATTTACTTAAGTGACAGTAACATCCCCCATCACGAACATTAGAGACTTCTAATTAGCTAGGGAGCACATAAACAACAGGTAAACCATAGGTTAACAAAACTACTATGCAACAAGGCATAATAATAGTACCCCACGTTCCTTTCGTACAAGGTTATTCCTTATTATATTCTAATTTCCTCTAGAAGATAGAAACCATACTGTCTCACGACGTATTTAACCCAGCTCATGTAACTTTTTAATCGACGAACAGTCGTACCCTACATAGTTTCTGCATCCATGAGGATAAGTTAAGCCGACATCGAGGTGCCAAACCGCGCACTCATTTTGTACACTCTTGCGCAAATTAGCCTGTTCAACTTGTTATCATAAAGTACTCTTTATTTCCATCTTTTTCAAAATGGTTCAGACTATTTCTTCATTTTTTTTTATTATATATTAAAAGCACTAATCTCATCTATCCCGCTTTTTGGGGAAGATAAAATTTATTTACCACTAATTCAACCTTTTACTGCAAATGCTCCAATACGACGTTTAGATGTATATATTGAATATTCCACATTAGGTTTAACAAAACCTCTCATATTTACAGAAGATAATCCTTTATAAGAAGAATCTATATTTTTTAATCCACCTTTTCATTTTACTTTAAATACAGCTCTATCGGCTCTATAACGTCTAGTTAATCTACCTTTAATTTCTAATCTTATACCTCCCATATTTTTATATTTAATAGAATTAAAAATAATTTCATATAATTTTTTAGCGTCCAGACTTTGTAGACTGGGTGTTAAAGGTGAGTTCCCTAAATTTGTGCTTCCCTGCATCATAAGATTATAATACAAACTATTTAATAATTTGTCTAGCGAAGCGTAGTTATAATTTTCGCCGTTCATAAGCGATGTATTTTTTTTTTGCGCAGCTATAATAGAATTTAAATTAAGATTTTTAAATTTATTATCTATTAAATCAAAATTAACACTTTTAATTGTAAGAGCTTTTTCTCTTACTTTATTAACTGCAGGAAATTTAACTTTATTTAATACAATATTCATTAATCTTATTATACCAACTTTTCTATCTTTTAATTTCAAACTTAAAATTTTTGTAAAAAAATCGCTATTAAGAACAATAGATTTCATATTTATTAAATTAAATTCTACTTTTTTATTATAAAAATTGCTTATTAGCTTACTCAATTTAGATAAAAATTTTTCTTCAAATTTATATCTATTAAGACTTAATTTTAATTTAAATCTTCTAAATAATATCAACTCTTTATATAATAAAGTAATAATAGTTTTTTTTAAGAGCGAAGCGCCACCCTTCTTTGAAATATTTTTATATAACTTCTCGCTATTATAAAGCAAAGAAAGAATTCTTTTATAAAATAAATTTTTTAATCTATTTATTTTTTTTAATAAAACTAATTTTTCTCTATTATAAGTGAATATCGTAATAGTAGCCTTAGAATTAGTATGTTTTATTTCGGCTTTACTTACAAATATTTTATTTAAAGATAAACGATTAGTTCTAGGTGATTTATATTTATTTTTAATAAATCTATGATTAAAATATAAATTAAAATAATTTTTAACTAAAGTATTAATATTTATATTATATACAGGTATATTTTTTAAATTATTAAAATTAAACACATAAATACTATTTTTTCATTCTTTTGAAAAAGGAGGAAAATATTTAGTTTCTCCTACATCATTAATTTTTGTATTAAAAGGTATTAATTTAGAGTTATTTTTAATAAATTTATTAAAAATAGATAATTTAAGGTCTGAGCTCTCCTTATTTAAAGGAGAATTCATAAGAGTATTTGTATTTTTTTTATTCATTAAAATAAAATTAATATAATCTAAACCTAACATATATAATAAAAAAAAGTTGGGTTTTAATAAAGGATTGTTAAAGGCGTCAGCTACCACCACCTACGCAGGTGATTGAAGAAGCTGTGCTCTAACTCACCTTCTAGTCGTTGAACGGTTTTATCTAATATTTTTACGCGCTATTTATTAGCGCCTACCCAGAATATGGTTGGTACAATGACCATAAAAGATAAACTTCGCTTCAAATTTACTCCATGGCAGAGCCATAATACGAGTAATTTTTGAAATTAACCCAATTTATTATCAATCATTTTATATAACATATTTTATATAAAATATTGAAGGACAAACATCCCTAGCGTAGCTTTTCCAAAAATCCAAGATCTTTCCTTTTTGCATCTTGTGATCCTATGCCCCGCTTACGCGACTGTAAGATTTGTTGTTAATCAAACAGTAAAGCAAGATTAAGCCATTAAACTTGATAAGTATAAAACAATATTATTAAGACGCTAAAGCGCCTTAATAATTCTAAATATTAAAGACCTGTATTACCTCTTTTGCAAAGGCATACATTCTAATAATATATTTATTACATCTAATTTCTCCCTAGTGAAAATCTTACCTAATTTCCTATAATTAATTACACAATAAATACGTAAAGAATTTTTATGCCATATATATACAGGATTAAATATAGAATAAAAAAAATTTTTTTATTTCTATCTAAAACTACAAACGAACAATAATGAATAAAAGGAAAGCGAAGCCTTCCCATTCATTAAAAATAGTATACAAAATGTAAAACAATGTTTACAAATTTGTAAATTTTTTAGACACACCCATTTACTCTTTGTGGGGTCTGTGCCCCGCATAAACTGTCTCCTAGCAATTGTTCCTTTAAGGTTTAATAATATGATAGAATAATAAAGGTATTTCAGTTTTATATTAATCAATTACCTTATATACTAAAATTTGCCGGAATCATATTCAATAATTAGTAACAGTAAAGCTGCATAGGGTCTTCTCGTCTATCTAGAGGTAAACTGTATCTGCACAGTTATTCCAATTTCACTGAGTCAATCATAGAGACAGCTGTTGTATCGTTACATCATTCATGCAAGACCGCATTTAACGGCCAAGGCATTTCGCTACCTTAGGACCCTCACGTTAAGGCCGCCATTAACCGGGGGTTCCTTTAAAACCAAACTTTATTAATTTAGTTAATTCGTTAACCAGCCGGCACCGGGCAGAAATCACACTCAATACTTAGATTTATCATCTTTTTGCAAAGTGCTTTGTTTTAATTAAACAGTCGTACAACATTATTTCATGCTTCTTCGTTTTTACTCGTATTAAACGAGACTAATGAGCCCTCCTTATCCCTAAGTTACGGTAGTTAATTTGCCGAGTTCCTTTATGATTGTTATCTCATTTACGCCTTCGTATTCTCTACTAGCTTACTTGCGGTAGTTTTTAGGTACGGTTATAAATAATAAGAGCCTCATCTCTTTAGTTTATTGGCTTACTATTATTTAAATATTACTCATTCTTCCAGCACACTTTCCACTTAAAAATGTTGTTTTAAAGTAATAAGATTTTCTCATCGCTATAACCTTCAGATTATAAACTTAGAGGCCGTTACTTTATGTAACCATAAGCTTTAGGCGAGACTTTGCTTTTTCGTTACTCATGTCACCATTATCACTTGAATTATATCATAATTTTATAAAAAAATTAATCTAACCTTAATTCAACGTTCTGCTACCCCAGTGTGTAACAATAAATATAATATTTATAGTTATACATGGACAAGGTATCGGTATATTATTTAGATCCGTTAAATTTTCGATGCTTTTAAAATTTAACAAGTGCTCTATTACGAGATCTTTAAATTATGACTGCTTCTAAGCCCATCTCCTTGTCGACTTAAATAAAAACCTTCTTAATTTCACTTAATAATAATTTTGGAACCTTAACTCTTGTTCTGGGCTGTTTCCCTTTTGACATACAACCTTATCATTCTATGTCTGATAATTCAAGATTCATCTTTGTCATTTCGAGTCCACATACTCACCGATAGAACCTTCACGGTCCCCCGATGTATACAAAATAAAATGCATTTTCAGAAATCTGAAAATATGCACCTTGTCTGAGATTAAGTTCTGTACCTACTAAGATGTTACTTAAATTGCCTACTATTATAGGTTTCGCAGAAAACCAGCTATCCTAGTCAGAATTGTCTTTCACTCACTTACCATAGTTCTTCGGATATCTTTACAACGATAACCCGTTCGGACTTTTATAATCCTGACTATAGTAAGATCACTAGGCTTCGGGTCTAACTTTAGACACTGTTCATTATTTTAATGATCGGTTTAACTATGCTTATATTAAATAAAATTATTTAAATCTTGCTCGCACCTAAAGTTAACTTGGTGACCCATTATGCAAAAGGTACGCTCTTGCTTTTTTAATTTAGCTTGAGCTGCTTATAAAACTACTATTTCAAAAATATTTCCCTCACGGTACTGTTCACTATCGCTGATGTATTATATTTAGCCTTTGAGGAAGGTTCCCCATACAATTCAAACAGCTTAAAAGCCATTTTACTTATTATTATAGGCTGTTCTATTTTCATTCACACTAATCATAGAATCTCGTTTGATTTCTTTTCCTGAAGCTAATAAGATATTTCACTTTGCTTCGTTTATCAAGTAATTTCTCTAAGAGTCGATTTTGCCAAAAATACTCTTTCACCCTTTAATACATAGCTATATTTCCATAATAGTCTCTTTGTATACTTAAATATATATATCTTTAATTAGAGATATATATAATTAAATTTTATTTATATCAATTACATTTCTATAAAATTTTTATTTTCGGATTACTATGATTCGAACATAGGAAATCCCCATCCCAAATGAGGTGCCTTACCACCCGGCCCTAATCCGTAATAATAACAGAGAATATCCGATTCGAACGGATGTGATGAATAATCATCTAATAAAGCTCAAATTTACCGCCTTAAACCACTCGGCCAATTCTCTTTACAAAAAAAAAAAACGTAGCTCCTTAAAAAATTCATAGTTTGCGCCCGCCTTTTCTTCAGACTTCTGAATTAAGAAAGAAGAGCAGCTAAATTATAATCTTACTAGCGATTACGCTTCGCTAGTGACCGCAAAAAAAAAAAAGAAGTATAACTTATAAAGTTCTACAGAACTCACGTCTTAATTCTTTCAAGACTCGAACTTGAAAAACATTCTTATCAAGAATGCACTTTACCTATTAAGTTAAAGAATCTTATAATTTAATCATTGGGAGATAGGTGACTTGAACACCTAACCATCCGTGTGTAAAACGGGCGCTCTACCATTGAGCTAATCTCCCTAAACCCTTAATTTTTAGGTTTTATGGTGATAACTATAGCCCCCACCATTGCTAATAATAATATAAAACTAGCCATTACTAATCAGATACTGTAATTAGTATACATAATATTACCTATAGCTGTAATATGACTATTTTCGGCTAAATTACCATCTCAAGTATTACTAGTAACTAATAATACCTGACTATTGTCAATATTAAGTATATTTTTTTGTCTTAAAGTATCTATGTATGCATTTGAACTATTTTTAAAGCTTGTCCCACCTAGATTATAATATGATAATTGTGAAAAAGGATAACTAAATAAAATACCTATTAAAATAGATAGTATTATATTATTATTAGTATTCGATTGAAGCTCACTAATTCTAATATTAATCAGCATTAAGATGAATAAAAATAATATTGATATAGCTCCTATATACACAATTAAATAAGATATACCTATAAAAGTTAAACCTAATATAATTAAATATGAAGATATCCCTGCAAATAGACCTATTAAAAATAATACTGAAACTATAGGGTTTTTACTAATTATAACAAATATACCACATAAAATAGCAATTAAAGAAATAACATCTAATATGTTAGGTATAGAACCATTAGTATAAATTTCGTTGGTTAAAAATAAATTACTCATAAAAATATAATATAAGTATAACCTCACAAAAAGAGGAAATATGTAATATAGAGATACAAAAGCCAATTGTATATATATATATATATACTTAGATATAATGAAGTATTATGTATATATTGTACTATATTTCAAGAGTACTCAGATTTGAACTGAGAACTTAAAGGTTGAAGCTTTTTGTTTTACCATTAAACTATACTCTTTAAGATCTTTGATGATGTTTCCCAGTCATTATAGTTATTTAGTGTTTATGCAGCAAAGCCTTAATATTCATCGGAAAAGAGGTGACTCGAACACCTAAGTGTTAATACACAACATTTAGCAAATGTCTTACCCTACCTATGGCAACTGTTCCTTAATACGAATTAGACCGGGATCGAACCAGCATCTGCTACCGTGACAAGGTAGCCCTCTACCAATTAAGTTACTAATTCTTGGCTACGATTAGTCTAAATCTAAATTAGATAACATATCATTTATTATGATTATTTTTTTTTTATACCACTATGCTGTGAAGAAAAGCACTTAAACAAAGCTCACACTCTTTGTTTGCCGTTATTTTTGTACGAAAAAAAAAAGCTAGCAGGCCTGGTAACTACAACTAATCGGACTCGAACCGATAAATTCTATTTGGAAGACAGGTGTTTTACCATTAAACTACAGTTGCTTATACTTAATTCTTTAGCCTTATTCAAAAGACTAGCCGCTTAAAATTTAGCCTCCACCTAATAAATAGGCTAGCTCGTATATCATTCGTAGGGAGTGCAGCGACCCCTCCCGGTTAAAATGACTAAAATATAATTTTGCGTGCGACTTCAATCACCTGCGTAACTGGTGGTAGCTAGTGCCTACCTATATTTAATATTTTATATATAGTAGGTTAATACATATTCACATGAGATTTATCGGATTCGAACCAATTTCTTTGTGATTAAAAGTCACATGTATTACCGTTATACTAAAATCCCTACTGAGTATTACTTAAACTAAGTAATAAAAAGTAAATTACCACGGCTAAAAACCAGCCACGCCTAGGCAAAATATAATCTTGCTAGCGAAGCGTAGCGGATTTTCCCGCCAAATAATTAATTTAAACGGCGAACAATTCTTTACCTGGCTAATTTTTCTTTACAGCTAGTAAATACAGCGGCAAAAGGACAAAAATATTCGATACCCTTTTTAAGTCTATTCTATTTCTTAAGAACCTCAATAATAGATAGCAAAGTATAAGAATAATCAAACTACGTCAACAAAATGTCAATAAAGTATCCCACCTTCAAATCCTAAGTGATGATTATCAGTTAAATGGTAAGCATATATTCTTCATAATGCTACCCCTAAAAAGATTGTACCAATTATAACATGAAATCCGTGGAATCCTGTACCAAAGAAAAAACATGATCCAAAAGCACCATCACTTATAGTAAAAGAAGATACGTTATATTCAACTGCTTGAAAAATAGTAAATACTACAGCTAGTAACACTGTAATTATTGTACCATATATAGCTCCTTTTCTTTCTCCATATATTAAAGAATGATGAGCATATGTTACAGTTGCCCCACTTGATAATAAAAGTACAGTATTAAGAAGAGGTAATTCGAAAGGATTTACAGGTTCAATACCTATAGGAGGTCATTGAGCTCCTAACTCTACAGTTGGTGATAAAGCACTATGGAAAAATGCTCAAAATATAGCCAAAAAAAATAAAGCTTCAGATACTATAAATAAAATAATACCTAAATTTAATCCTTTTTGTACAGCTAATGTATGATCCCCTAAAAAAGTCCCTTCAGACACTATATCACGAAATCAAAAAGACATAGTAGATACTAAAAGTACTAAAGCTAAATATAATAAATAATGACTTTCACTAAAGCTATGCATAGATAAAGCCGCAATACTAGTTAAGTTTAATAAGCAAATACTTGTGTATAAAGGTCAAGGTGATGGAGATACTAAATGAAAAGGATGATCTTGAAAATTACTTCTAATAAAATTAGTCATATAAATCTTTTTTGTAAATAAAACAATTATATCTAGATTAATTTTCTATATATTTATATAGCGGTTCAAATATGTTTACTACCTAAAGTATTAAATAAAATAACTAGAACTACAGCTCCGCCCCTAAGAAGAATCGAACCTCTATCATAATATTAACAGTATTATGCTCTACCGTTGAGCTATAGAGGCTTATTATGGATATAACAAGTTTTTCTAGCGAAGCGTATCACACTAAAAACTAATATTAAGTATCCCCTATACGTGTAAAGGCAAGCTTTAAATTATTAGGAGACAAGAGATTCGAACTCTTAAAACAATAATTGTACCAAGTTTACAGCTTGGCCCTTCTTACCAATAAAGGAACCCTCCTTTTTTAGCCCGCCCTGCTAAAAAATAAGCTAAAATATAAACTAAAATATAAAATAGAATATTGCTAGCTAAGCGTCGCCAATAAATATGTAGCCTACATTTGGCACCATATTAAACCCATTTAGATATTAGTTATTTAAGGCTAATCCATCCAAGCAAATCTGCCAATAGTCTGAGCTTTCTTTTAAAGATTAATTGGCTTTGGACCGGTAGACTAATTTTATCTATCCCGCTTTTTTTATATGCTAAAAAGCTTATCTTATTACTTTAAATTATTAATCGTCGTTTTTACATTGAACCTGTAAATGTGTAGGGTTCTTAAGCAATTTAGCCTGAGAACCCTAAATAGTAATTAGAAAGGAAGAGATTCGAACTCTTAAAATTTGAACCTTCTACGCACAGCTAAAATATAATGCCGCTTCGCGGCATATAGCTTTAATTTAAGGTTCAATTATTGTATCCTTATTAAACCCTTTCTCTATATATAATATAAATTATATATACATATACATTATTGTTATACTTTATAAGTCCCGTGCAACTTCCACTACACGAACCGTATTTCGACTTAACACTAATCAGAATCGCACATAGGAAGAATCCCGTTATAACATCTAAAACTTTAATTTTTACTTACTTATAACAGAAGAGCAAACTTATTGCACCAATTCTTTTCAGCATGCGACGAGTGGTTAGTACCAATCCGAAGTTATATTCACCGTGTCGTGGTGATTCACGATTACTAGCAATTTCTTATTCATGTAGCCGAGTTTCAGACTACAATCCATTTCCTTTTTTATCCTATTTTTTGAGGTTAGCTTAAATTCACATTTTTGCATCTCTTTGTTTAGGAAAATGTGGCACGTCTATAGCCCACAATATAAAGGCCATGATGACTTGCCTTGGTCCCTTTTATCATATACAATATAAAGGTGAACTGCTTTATAATTAATTTGTATTTTTATAAATAAAGCTAGGGTTTTCGTTAATTTTATGGACCGAACCACAGTTTCACAACATTAACTGAAGACAGCCGTGCAACGCTTGTATTAATATGGCAATTATCCTGCAACCTTTTTATTTAAAAGAGGTTGTTAGGTTAATTGGGCTCTTTATAATATAAAATATTATAATTTAGGATAATTGATATTAATATTCAAATTGTGGTAAGGTTTTTCGTGGATCATCGAATTAAATAACATACTTCACTGCTGGTGTCAGAAACGGTCTAGTGATTTCAGTTCCTGCGTTGCCACATTACTCTTGAGGTGAAATGCTTACACTTTCGTTTATAGACTAAATGTGGAGAAATGCGTGTTATGCTCTGCCCGATTCAATTTATCAATACTATTGACTATTAAATCGACACATAACTTTCTCATTAACCTATGGCATTCATAATTCTCTGCAAAGACTATTAGGGTATCTAATCCTGTTCGTGCCCTGTGCCTTCGTCCTTTAACGTCAGTTTTTACATAAAAGGTTGCCTTCGCTTTTACCAGTCCTCCTAGGTATCAACAAATTTTATCTCTTCACACATGAGTACTACCTTTTCACATCAAACTCTAGAAAAATCGTTCCAATTAAGGCAAATTTTTCCGTCTAAGTACCCTTTAAACCTATTTATGATGAATAACACTAGTCTCTTACGTATTGCCGCGACTGCTGGCACGTAATTAGTCAAGACATATGTACATATTGTCATTATAAATATGTATACAGAACTTTATTCGATAAATCGATTTATAGCGTTCCTCCAAATTACCAGTTCAGCCGTTAGGCCATTGACCAAAATTCCTCACTGCTGTACTCACTTGTCTTGGGATTTTTTCATCCCCAATGTGGTCGATCAACCATTTCAGCTTCGACTAAGAGAATTTTAGGCTTGTTAAGTCATTACCTTAACAACTACCTATCTCTACGATATTTCTTTTCCTCTTAAAGCGGTTTCCCATTTTTTTTATGAGGGATTTATTTGCCCTCTCTTTAAGGTAGGTCGAAAATCTAATACTCACCTGTACACCACTTTTAATTAATTAAATTAAACGTTCGATTAGCATGTGTCAAGTATTTGGACAGTGTTCATTCAGAGCCATCACCAAACTCATCTTAGATGATATCTTACTTCATTAAAGACCTATTATACCAGGGCTAAGAGCCTAGGCATATTAGGTAATTAAGACATAATTAAAAGCATAATTTAAAATTATATCTCCTAAATATGTTTTTCCAATACATCACTATAACATTTTTAAATTTTTTTTAACCCGATGTAAAAAAAATTAATGTACTAGCATAGCCGCAGCACAGCTTCGTTATAAACAGCGAGAAAATCCCTATATACAATACCCAGTCAATTTAAAGCCGACTAAATATTCAGTATCAGCATCAGCAGCAGCAGCAGCAGTATCAGCATCAGCAGCAGTATCAGCATCAGCATCAGTACCAGTACCAGAAGTTCGTAAAACTAATCTTTCTAATATTGTATTTTCTCCTAGTATGTTAGGTGTGGATATTCGGCATACTCCTGTCCTAATCGCAAAACAGGAAATTCTTTCCTTTTTTATTCCTCTTTTATTAATAAGAAGAAATATTATTCTACAGATTCCACTCTTTCACGCGAAGCTGCGGTGACCTCCTCTTCCTCTTTTTCTCCTATTTCAGTCCCTATGGTTGAGATAGAATCTAAAACTAAAGATTCTATACTTATTCCTCTTACTATGGCTGTCTTATCAGATGATAGAGAGTTTAAAAATACCATTACTAAAGAAATTGACAAGGACTCGCTTTATACCGTGTTTGCTAAGGTTAGAACTACTAGTAATAATTATTTTATGATTGGCTCGCAATTTGGGTTTATTCTTTCTAGAGATGGTGCTGAAAGTATACAAGATATTTTACTTAATAGATTAGCTGAAACTTATGAGGAAGCTTATAATATTTCTCATGCTGATATTGAGTATGTTTTACTTACTTTCAATTTTAAGGATAAAAAATTATTGTCTGAATTTAAATTAGATGAAATTAATAAATTGCCTTTGACAGAACAGAAAGTTATAAGGACTGCTAGTTCTATTCCCTTTACAGTTAATGAAGAATCTTTAGGTCATCCTCTCGATGTAAATGTATATGATAATAAAATTTCTAATATTTTCTTAACTCTAAATGGAGAGACTAAAGATATTTTACCTTTAATCAGAGAGAAAGATAGAAACAAGAAGTCTTCTTTTGACTTTGATGATAGTTATAAATTTTACTACATAGATAAGATGAAAGGCTTTAGACCTTTTATATTAGCTGTAAAAATTACAGAGAATTTACATGATACGCATGGTGATTTTACTGAAAAAGTTGAGAAAACTAGATTTACACGTTCCGGTCTTTTCTTAAGTAGTTCTACTGATTTTATTGATAGTTATAACGGTTTATTTGAAAGGCATATTGGTGGAAGAGTTATAACTGGATATATACGCTCTGATGGGACGAAAGTTTGAGCTGGTCTTAAAAAAACTCTTAAATTATATCCTCTTAATAAACCTAAAGATACCTCTCTACATATTAGTAATTCTAATATAGCTGTAATTGACTTTGAAACATATTTAGGTAAGGATAACGTGAATAAAGTATATGCAGCGGGTTTTATGCTTAATAAAAAGAAACCTGTTTTATACTACATTGATAAGGAGAATCCTAATCCTTCTGATTTGATTCTTAAATTAGTTAATGAGCTTTTAAGACCTAAATACAGTAAAACGCATTTCTATTGTCATAATTTTGGTGGATATGATGCTATATTTATTATTAAAACCTTAGAATTATATAATGATAATCTACCTTTAGATGCTACTGATAAAGATAAATTTTTATTAGATTATAAATTAGTAAATGATAAGGTTATTTGACTAAAAATTAAAAAAGATAACTACAGTTTTGCTATAAAAGATAGTTATAGTATGCTAACTCGTAGTTTAGCCCAGTTAGGTAAGGATTTAGACGTAAAAGTTATTAAATCTTACTTCCCTTACAAATTCGCTATAGAATCTCATTTATTTTACATAGGTGACACGCCTTCTTTTAAGGATTACGAAAATAACATTACTATTGATGAATACAATAAAATTAAGTCTAGCACTTGATCCTTTAAGAATGAAACCTTAAAATATCTATCTACAGACTTAGTCTCTTTATGTGAGGTAATTGTTAAAGCTAACAAACAGATATTATTGGACTATAACGTGGATATGGTTAATAAACTAACTATTTCTGGACTAGCTCTAGACATATTCTTAAAACATCATTATAAAAACAACGTACCTTCTATATCAGTTGCTAGCTTTTTTAAAAATATACTTGAAGGTTATACAGGAGGTAAAACTGAAGTATACCAACCTTACGTGGAAAACGGATATCTTTACGATGTAAATAGTTTATATCCTTTCGTAGCTTTACAGGATATGCCTGGTTTAGAGTGTTCAGTATTAAAGTTTTACGATAAAACTCAAAATATTAATAACTTGTTTGGCTTTTTTAAATGTAGAATAATTACACCTGAGGAAGGCTATTTAGGTTTATTACCTGTAAAGTCTAAATCAGGATTAACCTTTCCTTTGGGTACTTGAGAAGGATGATATTTTTCAGAAGAGTTAAAATTCGCCCAAGAAAATGGTTATAAAATAACCGTACTAGAAGGTTATAATTTTAATCGTGAAAAGGATGTATTTAAAATGTATATAAATAAAGTTTATAAATTTAAATCTAATCCTAAAAACCCTACTCAGAAAAGCATGGCTAAAAGTCTTCTTAACAACTTGTTAGGTAGGTTTGGTATTAATCTTTTTAAACCCATTACAAGAATAATGGATTTTAAAGAATTTAATCGTCTTTCGCAAATATATAAGTTTATGTCTGTTAAAAATATAAGTAAAACTAAGCTAATCGCTAGCTATTTTCCTCAAATTGATAAATTAATTGCCCAAAGCCATAATCTAGATGTAAGGAAATTAGCCAAATT
>QVQW01000137.1:0-39121 GCA_003635345.1 Coniochaeta pulveracea | reverse complement strand
ACTCCCCCCCCCCCCCCCCCGCCCAACCCCCCGCCCCCCCCCCCCCCCTCCCCCCCCCCCCCCGCCCCCCCCCCCTCCCCCCCCCCCCCCAGCCCCCCCACCCCCGCCGCCGCCCCCCCCCCCCCCCTCCCCCTCCCCCGCGAGATCCTCTTCGTCCTCCTAGTCTGCCTGTCCCAAGTCCTCATGCTCGCCGGCATCTCCCAAGCCCTCGTCCCGCAGGCCCTCATTGGCGCCTCCTTCCCCGACACCACCCCCGGCTCCCTCGCCTGGTACTCCGCCTCCTACGGCCTCACCGCCGGGACCTTCGTCCTCCCCGCCGGTCGGCTGGGGGATCTCTTTGGGCACAAGAAGATCTTCGTCATCGGATTCTTCTGGTTCGCAGGGTGGTCGTTGGTCGCTGGCTTCGCGGGGATGATACAGGGAGGAGGGACGGTGTTTTTCTGTTTCTGCAGGGCGATGCAGGGCGTTGGGCCTGCACTGCTGGTGCCGAATGGGCAGGCGATGCTGGGGAGGATGTACGGGCCTGGGAAGAGGAAGAATGTGGTGATGAGTTTGTTTGGGGCGGCGGCGCCTGCGGGGTTTGTCCTGGGGGCGGTGATGAGTAGTTTGTTTGCGCAGACGGTGGGGTGGGACTGGGGGTTTTGGGTGATGGCGATGGTGTGTGCGGTGTTGGGGGTGGTGAGTTGGGGAGTTGTTCCGGGGAGGGAGGAGGGAGAAGGGCGGAGGGTGGGTGAGTCGGACGGTTTGTGGACGATGTTGGACGGGTTGGGGATGGTGCTTGGGGTGAGTGGGCTGGTGCTGTTTAACTTTGCTTTCAACCAGGCGCCGATTGTGCAGTGGACGACGCCGTATACGTACTTCATCCTCATCATCGCCGTCTTGCTCCTCGCAGGGTTCATCTACCATGAACTCATCACTCCCCACCCGCTGCTTCCCATCGCGGCCATGCGGAGCCAGACCAACTTCGTCCTGGGCTGTACGGCGGCGGGATGGGGATGTTTCAGTATATGGGTATACTATGCCCTGGCAACCATGCAGAACATCCGACGCTGGTCGCCGCTCCTCTCGTCCGCGGCCTTCGCCCACGCACCCATCTCTGGCTTCGCGGCTTCCATGCTCACAGCGTACCTCATGGGTCGCATCAAACCGCACTGGATCATGTTCATCTCGATGTGTGCGTTCTTTATAGGCAGTATCCTGCTTGCCACGGCACCCACGAACCAACTGTACTGGTTCAATACCTTCTTTGGGATTCTTGTCATGCCATTTGGGATGGACATGAGCAATCCGGCAGCAACAATTATCTTGAGCAATAGCGTGCCCAAAGAACACCAGGGGATAGCAGCGAGTTTGGTAGTGACGGTGGTGAACTATTCGATTTCCCTGGCACTGGGCCTGGGTGGAACACTGGAGGTGAACGTGAATGATGGAGGGCAGAACCTGGAGGCAGGGTATAGGGGCGCGCAGTGGTTGAGTGTTGGCTTAGGAGGCCTGGGCGTTGTCTTGGCCGCTGCATTTTTGGCGCAAAGTTATGCTCGGGACAGGAAGGCTAAGGGGTCCAAGACCTTGTGGGGATAGATATAGACGAAGGACGAGAAGATTTTGGGATACTAGCACCCATATTGAACAACCTGACGGGCACTTACTGAGATGCTAGGCCATCGTTGCGGACCCGGCTTGACTGAATGCTCCATGAACCACAAGGATCGTAAGTTTTTGCTGAGCCACCTAGCTCATATAAGGCAATAGTGTATATTTCGCCCATGCTGGTCAAAGGTATTACCTTCTGATCCAACGCCAGGATATACCCTGAGGTCGCTGCATCTCCTAGGACAACAACACCCTGATCTCGCCACTTGTCCTTGGGAACAGCGCCCTCAACCTCACAATATCATCGACTGCGTCCTCGTCCGCTTCCTCCTCAGCAACCTCGTCGGCCAAGATAAGCATCTCCTCAACATGCTCGAAGTCAGTGCAGAACCTCTCGGCAGCCTCTTCCGTCAGATTACGCGCCAGCCTTGCATCCAATAGCTTGTTGAGGTTTTCCATGGCGTCCATTAGCGCCGAGGGCAGAAAGTCATCTAGCATCTGACTGGCCTTGGTCAGCGCCGAGGGTTTGGCGGCCTCCAACGTCTTGACCTTGGCTATGTCGGCCGGCGAGTCTGTCAATGGCAGAAGCGATTCCATCAGGCCGTCGAGGCCGGATTCCGTTCTGAAGAAGGTGTACTGGCTTTCAACCAGTTTTCGGGCCTCCTCATCAATCTTTGTTTGTAGATTCGCAGTCTTATTCTGCGCAAATTCGTACCGTGAAAGACTATCCCTCGCGGCCTCGTAGCAGTTGATGAGGAAGATGAAGTCATCTGGGTTCGGTACACTCTTGCCGATATTTTCGCATCCACTCAAAAATGGATCTAATGCTTCAGTCAAGATAGGCTGGAAGTCTGCCTCGCGGTCTAACGATGACGACAAAGACGTATCATAAGTCTTCATGATAGCAGCGAGCTGGTCCAAGGCGTCGCGCAAGAAGTCCGGTAGACCCAGATCAGCTGGGGTGTGCTGGAAGTCTCCCTGTAATGCTGCAATATGGTCACGCATAAGAGAACGGAACTGACGCATGGCTTCAGACTCCAGGTTGCCCAAAGCCTCGGCTAATACGGCTTTGGGACCCAGGAGTCTGTTGAACGTCTCCCGGTAGAAGTTCAGGAGGTTCGCAAGCTTATATGCAAGAATGGTCTCTTCGTTCGTCTGGACGACTTGTTCTACCCGTTGGCGGAGAACGCGTACTGCTCCTGACATATCGCGGTCCACCAGCTCGTTGAGAGCGGCCACGGCGTCGAATTCTTGTGTTTGAGCTGAATCCTCATCATCCGCTAGGCGCCATACTTCGTTCTCGCGACCGGCTTGGAGACCAGCTGCTATCTCGCCGCCGTCGGAGACGAAAAAGACTTCCAGCGCTTCTCGCTCGCCCACTGCTGCCGAGTGCATCCATGCCAACATGTCTCCCACGTACCGCAAGAGGTCATGCGCTGCAAGCTCGATGGGTTTGACGGATGGATCCGGTTTGCCCGACGGAGATTCACCCGTCAAAGCGGTGTGGAAGGCGTCCGAGAGAATATGCTCCCGCGCTTCAGCGAAGTAGTCCAGGCAGCTCTGGAAGAGAGACGGCCGCTCCGCCAAGACGCGCAAAGCATGTCGGATGGAGGTACCCATCTGTGGATTCTCGAGGTTAAGCGTCTTGAACTCCCGCTGAATCCAACGGTACAGTTTCTGGAAGGCGAGGTTGATGTACTTGGTCGTTTGTTCCATGATCTCCAGTCCAAGTGTCTGGTTTTCGAAACCCAAGAGGAGCTCGCAGTCTTGGCTGATCTTCTTTGCCTTGGACAAGACATCGAAGAATGCCTCGTCCACCGGCTCTGAAGACAAGGTCAAGAGAGCAACCTCATCTTCCGAGAGGAGGAAATGGTCGTTGACTGACTTAAGCAGCCGTTGCTTGGTTTCCACCTGCCGCCTCTGGGTGACGAGGGATGATGCCTCTTTTAGGACATCCCCCGTCGCACTGTTGGCCGCCGCTATCTCTGTCTTCATCTCGGCGAAGCTAGCATTGAGCTTGCCGATAGTGGTTCCGATCCGGCGGAGTTGCTGTGGTCGTTAGCATATAGCAGTGAGAAGTAGTCCAGATTATCAGAGTTTCTGCCTACCTCAGCAACCTTGCCAAATTGACTGATGATGTCTCCATTACTGTCAATTAGCTCCTTTTGCAGGTCTAATCGCAGGCGACGGCGCGTTTCCGGGTTATTCACCACACCCCTTTCATCCAAGAGTTGCAATGCATCACGGAAATCTGTATCTGCAAAGGATGTGGAGAGCACTGCCGTTACTTTGGATGAGAGCGGGTTCAGAGAGCGGAAACCAGGTGTCCCTGGAGTGGACGGCGTCTGAGGTGATAATGGCCCACCGACACCAGGTGAAGGCAGGGGCAAAAGCCCTAGTTCTGATGGTCTGGTAGTCATGGAACCGACTGTGTCGTTCTATACATTTCCGTTTGGTAGCTCGCTCTGCAACGCAGCTCATTCCATGTTCACATGCGATTGAAGCCATCAAAGAGCCAACAACACAGCTGTGCCCTGGCCGGTCTTGGCAATTTGGGGAAAGTGGAGGTTCCTGCAGGGGTTACTGTGAGCGGTGAGGGCGTATTGCCGGCTCTATGCCCGTGACCGCCTTTCCAGGCGAGCGTCATCGGACGCCTGTTGCACGCGCCCAGCTCACCCTTGCTGTAACCATCAGCTGGCTGCAGAAGGCAACCATTACAGGCACATGACAGTCCGAGGACAAGCCCCATCTTTACCCATCTTGGGGAGATAAAGTTCGAATCTCAATTTGATTATCACCATTCGCACTTTCCAAGTACATCTTCGCTATTACGTGATCTTTCTGGACTGTTACTTGTGCCTCTCATGTATGTGTTCCTAGCAGGTCTTTGACAAGCCTCAACACCGTATGCCTCTGGGTCCCGCGAAATTTGTCTGGAGCTGATCCAGCACGAGACAGGCCCCCACGGATGGGGACGCTGTGAGAATCTGTTATGGACAGAAGCCATACGTGCTTTGTGTTACACGAACAACGGAGAAATCGTTCACCATGACCTCGAAAATGTTCTCGAACCTCCTGCCTCGAGGTACCGGCCGGTCGTTCTACGATGACCTCAGAAACAGGAATGACGACCAGGATATAGAAGATCGTGCGGGTTTGCTTGACGAAGAGAACCTCAACCAAGAGTTCCACGAATACGACCTGGAACATGCAGAAGGTTTGGCTGTCGATGATAGCCGCGTTTCTGAGGCACCCTCGAAGATGTTACCGAGACGAGACGGACCATCAAAGCAACGTAGAAGTAAAGAGACGGGCTATAACAGATGGTTTGCTGGCAACGGTCACGATGACGACGGGGACAACGATGTCCCAGCGTCGCTACTGGTAGAACCCCACGATGTGGTGGACGCTACGAATGCGGGCAGTAAGAAGAACACAAAGAATCAAGGACAGCCACCCCCAATACCGGGCCCATCCACTAGGCGAACCCAGGCTCAGTGGGAGCAGGCTCTGAACCAACAGAGACTATATAGGGACGAGAACACAGCATTACCGCAACATCAACCTCGTCCAGGCGCCTTCCTTGCGAAGGCTTTACATTCTGATGCAAGAGGAAAGGCTGAGTGGAGGTGGGCTAACGTTACCAACCTTGATCACTTCATGCAAGATGTGTATTCCTATTACCTTGGGAAGGGCTTCTGGTGTATACTCCTAGAAAGGCTACTGCACCTAGTGTGAGTTTCTGCCTACCATTTCCCTGACTTTCACATCCAGATCTAACCTGCAAATAGAGAAGTAGCTTTCACAGCCGTCTTTTTGACGTTTTTAACACAGTGTGTCGACTACGGGAAGCTCCGAGGGAGCAAAACCATGTCCGAGATTCTAGTACCGCAATGTACCAAGAAGATGTCCGGGCTTTGGAACCTGGGACTATGGTTCTTCGCCTTCTACTGGATCTTCAAGGCAATTCAGTGTACTGTAGATCTCAGGAGGTTGACCCACATCCGCGACTTTTATACTTATATGCTGCATATTCCCGAGGACGATATGCAGACAGTAACATGGCAAGATGTAGTTGCTCGGATCATGGCTCTACGCGACCAGAACCCTAAAACGGCGGCTGCGCTCACGCCTATACAGAGACGTTGGATCGGAAGTCAGTCTAAGGAGAGATTGGATGCTTCGGACATTGCTAACCGGCTGATGAGGCGGGAAAACTACCTTATTGCCATGTTCAACAAGGAAGTTCTCGACCTCAAGCTGCCTATACCGTTTCTGGAAACGAGAGAACTGTTGTCAACTGCCTTGGAGTGGAGTCTCATGTTTAGCATTTTCGACTTTGTCTTCACCCCGGAAGGGCAAGTCAGTCAACAGTTTTTGAAGGCCGATCGACGTGGAGAGATGAGTACCAAGCTCAGGACGAGATTTGTCTTTGCTGGAGCCATGAACCTGGTTCTGGCACCATTTGTGGTGGCGTATCAGGTCATAACGTACTTTTTGAGATACTATCAGGTATAAATACCTCCGGAATGTCCTGCCGAGAAATGCACAGCTGACCGACTACTGTAGGAATATCAAAGAAATCCTGGCTCTATATCCGCCAGGGCTTATACTCCCTTGGCCAAGTGGAAATTCCGCGAATTCAACGAACTGCCTCACCTTTTCGAGAACCGGCTAAAGATGTCACAGCCTTACGCATCGCATTACATTGATCAGTTTCCAAAAGTCAAGACTGAGAAAGTATTTCGCACCGTTGCCTTCATTGCCGGCGCCCTGGTCACCGTGTTGGCTATCGCCTCGCTCGTGGATCCCGAGATGTTCCTCAGCTTTGAGATTACCCACGACCGGACCGTGCTCTTTTACGTCGGTGTCCTTGGTGCCATTTGGGCTTTCGCACATGGAAGCATAACGGAAGAGTCCAACGTGTTCGATCCGGAATACTACATGCGCAATGTCATTGAGTGCACTCACTACGAGCCTGACCACTGGAGCGGTCGCCTTCATTCCTACGAAGTGAAGAAAGAGTTTTCCGAGCTATACAAGATGAAGGTCATCATATTCGCCGAAGAGATACTGTCCATTTTGATAACACCAATGCTGCTGTTCTTCGCCCTACCACGGTGCACAGACCAAATCATCGATTTCTTCCGAGAGTTTACTATTCATGTGGATGGGTTGGGCTACGTCTGCTCCTTTGCCGAGTTCGACTTCAAGAAGGGATTAGGTACCAACGCTGGCGGCAAGAAGCAGAGCCGTACCGCTGACGAAGCCGGAGGGCAACCAATGGATGTGAGAGACGACTATTACTCCACCAAACATGGCAAGATGGAGGCCAGTTACTATGGGTTCATCGGTAACTACGGGAATTACATGCTCAACCCAAAGACGGGAACGGGCGTACCTGGCCATCTACCGCCTGGACTGAGGCAAGCGTTCAATCCCCCGCCAGCTTGGCCTGGGCTAGGCTCACCACTGATGGGTGGTGTGGATAACCACAATCTAGCCGCGTCCAGGATGGGCAGAAGTGATATACGCTCGAGAGCCAGACCCGGAGGCGCTTCTGGACGGACTTTGAGGCCCCCCGGGGCTGGACCACCGGTGCTGCCATCTCCCATGGGGAGTATCTTACTTGATCCGCACCATCAGCCTGGCACTGGCGCCGCACTACATACTAGAAGGGGACAAGGACAGAAGGGTGTGTCTGGACGTGTCATCCAGGAAGATGAAGACGAGGTCGAAGAACAACCTGATGTTCCAGAGGAAGAGGCGTATGGCGGTAGCAAGGACGGCTTGCTGGACGAGTCTACGTGGCAAACCAGCCCGACCAAGAACTTGAGCCGCGAGAGTAGTGCTGTCGACAAAGACGAGCCGGTCGCTGGCGTGGTGGGGATGATTTATCAGTTTAATCAGGCGCAACTGAATCGGCGGCCTGGTGGCGTTCGGTAGCCTTATTTCTTTGGTTAAGACATATTGGGGCGTTATGCGATAAGAGACCATCGCTGGAGTTTGACTGATGCTGGAGTTTTATGGGGTTGACATGCAGGTTGACGCCAGGCCATACATGGTTTGAGGATCAGCATCAAGGGTAGTTTATGGATAGATCAGGGGTTGCAGCATAGCGTTCAGTAGGACACGGCTTCAAAGAGCTTTGAGCGTACTGTTCCTATGCGACATGAGATCAGTTGTCACCGGCTCACTCAACGTCAAGTACCTTCAAAGTCTTTCTCATCCTATAAAGTAAGACTGTCATGATTCCTTAACCTATATCAGATACTTAATAAGAAGAAAGGTTAGGCTTTCCTACTAGAATCAGGGTTAGGTAAGTAAGACCTAAGGTATAAATCAACCATCTCCGCTCAGATGAATGATATCTCCGAGTTGACTTGCGAGTTTTCCAAAGAGGGCAAACCGGAAATCGGTAGGTGTCCGAGGCATCTTTGCGCATCCACAGCGCACGGAGTGGGGGCAAGATCTGATTCCGCGGATGAGACCAATCTCCAACCACCAAAACCCCTGTCATCCTTTTACCAAACAGTAGCTTGTCGCTCTCCGACCGCACCGACCGTACCGACTCGTGCTTTTACCCCAGAACGATTTGGAGTGTTCCACCTCCATATAATTTTTATCAGATCCGACGGTCGGTAACCACCAGCCTTTTTATCCAGCTAATCGATCAATTTCAGCAGAGCTACTAGTTCGCCGATCGCCCCCCCGTACGAGTCCATTTTCTTACAGCAGTTTGGAAACACGGGCGTTTCTTTGAACCAACGAGCTTTTTCTTAATTGCTTATTTTTGCTTCTTGTGTTTTTTTTTTTTGGCTGCTGCTGGAGAGCTCCACCACAGCTACTTGACAGCTAGGTGACGGGACCTCTGATATTCATTGCGTCACAAAACCTCGCCTACTTTTCATTTCGCACAATCGCGGCCTCTTCGAAGCTCCTCTACCCGATCCGTAAAGCCTCCGGCGCGCGGCCAGAGCAAACGGACTCGTCGTCAATCTGGATCTCCAGTCGAAACCTTTAGGCGGCGCATCGGAAGCTGTGGCCAAGATGGCCCAGCCCACTGGTGAGCCTGTGGAGGATTACGAGTGCGTCTTTTCGAACCATGCGACGATGCGGACTGGAAGTTAAGGGACTGACTTGGGGACATCGTACAGCTATGAAGCCTTACCACCAAACTTTTCGCTATGGCAGAACATGGCGGCCGGCGCCTTTGCGGGCATAGCGGTGCGTTTTTGGATAAGATGCCCCAGGTACGGAAGGATGAAAATGCTAATGGACAGGTCAGGAACACACCGTTATGTATCCAATTGATGCCATCAAGGTAAGCTTTGGAATCGAAAGCCGGCATTCCTTTGGGCCCAGCGCTGACACGCCCACCAACCAGACACGTATGCAGATCATTGGCGCGAGCCCAGCTGCGACCTACAACGGAGTGCTGCAAGGCACATACAGGATAGCGAGCGGAGAAGGCCTGCTCAGCTTATGGAGAGGCATGTCGAGTGTTATCGTGGGAGCCGGCCCGGCCCACGCGGTCTACTTTGCGACATACGAGGCCGTCAAGCATGTCATGGGCGGTAACGAGGCGGGCGTCCACCATCCGCTCGCCGCCGCCACGAGTGGTGCTGCTGCCACGATTGCCAGCGACGCGCTCATGAACCCATTCGATGGTACGCGAACACCGCAACGATATCAACCCGACGAAACAAGCGCAGTCAAGCTGACACTTCTACCACAGTTATCAAGCAGAGAATGCAGATCCAAGGCTCCAGCAAGATGTACAAGTCCATGACCGACTGTGCCAAATACGTCTACCGAAACGAGGGCCTCGGCGCCTTCTACGTCTCCTATCCCACCACCCTCTCCATGACCGTGCCCTTCACGGCCCTCCAGTTCCTCGCCTACGAATCCATCTCGACGGCCATGAACCCAGAGAAGAAGTACGACCCCGTAACACACTGTCTCGCTGGTGCCGTGGCCGGTGGTTTCGCTTCCGCCCTGACGACGCCCATGGATGTCATCAAGACGATGCTGCAGACGAGAGGGAGCGCCACGGATCCAGAGCTCAGAACGGTCAACGGCTTCGTTGCTGGCTGCCGGTTGTTGTACCGGAGAGAGGGCATGCGAGGCTTCTTCAAGGGTGTCAGACCAAGAGTCTTGACCACTATGCCCAGCACGGCTATCTGCTGGTCGGCCTACGAGGCTTCGAAGTATGTATTCTGGGACAAGCCCTAGTTGTTGGACACTTACTAACCTTGAAATTAGGGCCTACTTCATCCGCCAGAACGACGCCTTATAAGGGCGAGTCTGCCTGTTTGACTATGACCAAGTCGCATACCTGTACCTCTGTTGTCGACCACCGCAGATGTGCCCCCATCACTCGAACAAATGTTCAATACCTCCTCCAAACAACCCCTAACATTGTACGATATTTACGGCCTGGATAACTGGGATTATGTCTAAGGCGGGATCAGAATTTCTCTAACGAAACCTGATCTGGAAACGCCTAATGTCAACTACCCCTGAAATACGGCGCATTTGGCGTGAGATGGTCTTGATCTCTCATAGAAAGTCGGTTTTTTTTTGACAACGTTGTCTTTGACGGGAAACCAGGAGAGACGGTCGTTGTGTAAATAATACTCCCAAGGGAGACCATTAGATAGCGGGTAACACTGCTTTTGCCTTCCTGAACCCATGGTACCCTAAAGTTTGAGGGCGTGAAAGTATCAAGTTTGGTGTGAGGCCATCCGGAAATGGATATCGCTAAGGGTCGATTAAACCTCATGGGTTAAGGACCATGCGCCATTACCGCTGCGCGAAGCCACCAGGATGGCTTGTTGTTACCATGATGACACCGTGGTTTGCGCTATAGCGACACCTTTCACACGGGGTGTTCGAGCTTGTATTGTCATCACCTTTCTTGCCTTTTTGCTTCTTTTGTCTGTACTTCCCACAGGTTGTCTATCACGTTACGCAATCACTGCGAATGCTCCTCTTTTTAAGATAAAAATGCATTATGGACGTCCCAGAGCTACACTAGCCACTAATATCCTACGTCGCTTTCCCCCGCAACTCCAAAAACACCCTGCCAGTAGTAATCATCATCCTGAAACACATTCTCATAAAACACATCCCTCTTCCCTTAGTTACCAAAGGGAAACCCACCCCCACCACCCCACTGGAACTGGAAGTGCTGCTGTCCACCACTCCTGCCACCACCAGGGAATCCTCCGCCGGGGAAGCCACCGGGGAAGCCACCTCCAAAGGGATTTCCCCCTTGCTGGAACGGATGCTGCTGCTGCTCGTGGCTGTTGGGATCGTCGCCCCTGTCGAAGCGGGCTTTCAGCTCCGGGTTGCTGAGGACCTCGTAGGCCTCGTTGATGGCGGCCATCTTCTTCTCTGCGGCTTCTTTGGAGATGCCCTGCTTGGCGGCCTTGTCCGGGTGGTGCTGCTTGGTGAGCTTGCGGTAGGCGGCCTTGATCTGGCGCTCGTCCGGGTCGTGGGCGCGGTCGAGGCCGAGGACCTTGTAGTAGTCCTTCTGCTTGGAGCGTTTGAGAGCAACCTGGGCTTCTTGGAGGAGGGTCTGGACGAGCTTGACGGCGTCTTGTTGCTGGGTGTCGGGGAGGGTGGGGATGGAGGTGTCCTTGGCTTTGGTGAGGGTGGCGATGGCGGCGTCGTAGGACTCGGATTCGGTGTGGAGGCGGGCGGTGTGGAGGAGGCCGTAGAAGGAGTTTTCGTTGAGGGAGAGGGACTCGGAACAGTAGGTTTGTTCTTGGGCGGGTTTTTTTATGGTGTAGTAGGCTTGACAGGCCATGTCGATCAGGTGGGAGATGAGGGCGTTGCCGGCTTTGGACGGGATTGTTCCGTCGGCGCGGAGCTTCTCGACTTGGTCCTTGACTTGTTGAATCAGGCCTTCCTCGGTCTTGGAACCAGCGAGCTGCTTGGCTGCTGTGATGGGCTGTTTCCTCTGCAATGCCTCCTCAACCCGCTTGATCCCCTTGTCCACGGCCTTCTCCTCCTTCATCAGCTTGCGACATGTCTTCGAGTCTGGATCCGACATCAGGCACTTCCGGACCTGGGTCAGACCCTCTTCTCGCTCGTCGAGGGCATAGAACTGTGTCGCTGATATCCACACGTAGGGTGTGATGTCGCCTGGCTTCAACTGTAACACGTGCATCAAATCCGCAAGACCTCCGGCGACCTGACCGGCTTCGAATCGGCATTTGGAACGCAGCTCTCGGAGACCAAGTGATCGGCTGGCGAGTTGTATGGCCACGTCCGCATTGTTGACACAATCCTCCCAGTTCCCAGACTTTGCTGCGCTTTCAGCCAGCTTTGCGCTACGCTCTGCTTCCGTCAGTTCCTCCAGGTCCTTGCTATCTGATTTCTTATGCGCCAAGAGATACTGTTCCCTCGCAGCATCCCACTCTCCTGCCCGGGCCTTGAGCCGGCCCAGCTGGGTGTGGGCGCCTTCAAAGCCAGGCTTCAGTGAGAGGACCTTGTTGAAGTCCTCGGTGGCCTGGTTTGTGCGGCCCAACGAGAGATAGGTGGTGGCGCGCTTGAAGAAGGTCAAGTAGTTGGAGGGATCCCGGGCAACAGCGGCGTCATAGTAGAGAAGAGCATCGGAGGTCTGGCCGCGCGACAGATGCGACTGGGCAGACTCGAGGAGGGAGGATACAGGAAGGTCGGACGGAATCTCCGAGGCGGAGAGGGCGAACGAGCTGGAGAAGAAACCGGCCGCTGCCACTAGCGAGGAGAGCCGAACCATCGTGACGTGCTGGGCTTACTTAGCCTGCAACGTGAAGTCAAATGATTCTTTGAAAGGAAACCGAAGTATTGACGTGCTGCAGTAAAAGAGTAGGGAAGCGCCCTATGCTAAGGAGAGAAGGTCGAGCATCAGACGCAGAGACGGGTGACTTTCCCTTCAATGCCAAATGAAGCAATCGCATTCGATGAATCTGGTGTTGAGGCCAGACTTTCTGGACGACGCAGAGGACAAACTGTCAAAAGCCAGCCGATATAGTAGTACCTTGGCGGCAGCGTAAAACAGCCGTCAGCTGAAGTACTTCTTTAAACGTGTTCACTTTCCAGGTCATTCTACGCTAGCCAGGGGTTATCCGATGGAAGCCAAGACTTTCTGAAAGTTAGCGTGCATGTGCCAAAAGTGGGGAGCTGAGCCGTGGGGTTTGGCGCTCCTTGCGCCGGAAAAGAATTTCTCCTTTCCATTGTGGAAAAAATAATTGAATTGGGTCTACTGGAAGCTTGCAGCACGCCCGAAACTCCAGCCTCAGCGACGACACGGCAAATACCACTCAGCCTTACAACACAATACAACATGTCGTTCCGTGGAGGCGCTCCCAGAGGTCGTGGTGGATTCGGCGGCGGCCGGGGTGGTGGCGGCTTTGGTGGTACGCACTTTCGCAATCCAATTCAGAGTGTGGACGAAAAGCTAACAGCAAACGTGCAGGCCGTGGTGGAGGTGGTGGTGGCTACGGACAGCGTGATTTCGGTCCTCCTGCTCAAGTTCTCGAGATGGGCAAGTTCGTACATGCTTGCGAGGGCGAGATTGTTTGCGAGAGCATAAACCCCAAGGTTCCTCACTTCAACGCACCGATATATCTGGAGAACAAGGTTGGTAGATTCCAGTCTTTGCAAGAGTTGCGACAGCAAGAAATGTTCTAACTAAAGGACAAATAGACTTCCATCGGTAAAATTGACGAAGTCCTCGGACCCATCAACCAAGTTTTCTTCACCATCAAGCCATCCGAAGGCATCCAGGCGACGTCATTCAAGGAGGGCGACAAGTTCTACATTGCCGGCGAGAAGCTCCTCCCACTCGAGAAGTTCCTCCCCAAGCCCAAGCCGCCACCAGGAACCGTCTCCAAGGTCAAGAAGCGTGGTGGTGCCGGCGGCGCTGGCGGTCGCGGCGGTTTCTCCAGGGGTGGCCGTGGCGGTGCCCCCAGGGGACGTGGTGGATTTGGCGGCGGTCGTGGTGGTGGTGGCCGCGGCGGTGGTGGCTTCTCTCGGGGTGGAGGCCGTGGTGGTAGCGGTGGCTTCTCTCGGGGTGGTGGTGGTGGCTTCTCAAGAGGTGGCCGCGGCGGCAGCGGGTTCGGTGGCGGTCGCGGACGGTAAGGGGAGAAACTGTGCAATACCTTTTTCTTCTCTTCTGTGTCTCTCGGTGGTTTCATGGTCTGGTCACGGCGTTCAGGGTGTCAACTGTGGTGAACTTTGACGATACACTTTTCTAGCATTTCCCCTTCAGGTATTCAAAAAAAAAAGGAATGATTATCTGAAAGGGCATTTACTCTGATGGCTGTCATGATGCGCCTGCACGGTCTGACGTCCATCTCGCTGCCGTGCCCGGTACGGTATTCGGAGGGTTTACGTCACCACAGTAAATGGACAACCGAGCCTGATGAGCAAGACGCCAAGGACTGGGTTGGCATGAATCATGTCAAAGGTCATGTACACGTCCGCTGCATTCTCGCCAGACACTTGTGAGGGGGCTTCCATGGTGATGCAGCAACGGACGTCGACACCTAACCAACGAGCTGTGGCTCAAGCCGGCTGTCCGCTACTCTCTAGCTGGAGGATCCGTTGCCAAGATGGATTCAGTGCGCGAGATGTTCGTGTTCACGAGAAGCCAGTAATGACAACGTGAGGAAGCATTATTGCCAAGCTTGTGCGGTTCTTGATATCAACATTCTAGTATGTCTCGAGCCTTCCAATTCCGTTGTATGCTTGTTGTTCTATTTTTGGCCTTTACTTAACTCACAATGGACCCACTAGTCCGCCCTGCATCCATCGCCTAAATCGAGACCGATTACCCGATGGAACACTTACCTCACCTACCTACCTCAGAGGTACGCACATATGATATGAGCATTTGTGTTGTGTCTTTGCTGGGGCGCATGTTCCAAGAACACCGCCTAGTTTCAACGTTCTTCAATCTGAGATGTGCCTGATCATGCCCGGGGTCCTTGAAAATGTCTAAAGACATGGAACGATAGGAGGAATAACGACCTCCAACCAACAGCCCTCTCCAGGAGCAATGAAGAAGGTGTGCAGTATGTTTGGTGCCATTCGACTTGAAAAAAAGGGTTCAGAACTTGAACGTTGCTTGACTTGTACTTTGGGGTCGCTCCCAACCGGCCCGGTCACTACCAACAACCAGGGTGCTGGGGTTCTTTCACGGTCCGACTTCTAGGCAACCAGTTAGTTTTTGACCCCTCCATCCACCAGGATATGCGCCCCTGATGGTCGATTGTGTCCGCAGTAATCCTCCACTAATCTCTTCTAGAATTCCTCCAATGGCCTAAGATCTGTCTTAGATCTAATCCATCCCGCTCTCAGTCGGGCATCTTTTTGTTGCTGTACCTCTGTCGCCGGAGCCCCAATGTGGGCGCTGAGTCTACATCCTGGCTGATTCCTGGTACGACCGAACTTCCAGCGCGTTACTGTAAAAGCGACATATATGTAGATGTTGGGCCGTCTTGCCACTATCCAGGAGGATTGACACCGGCATGGCCGAGGATACATCTGGTCGTCATCGGTTCCGGCCTCATGTTTATGTGCACTTCGAGTTTGGCATCTCTCTAGGAGGTAACAGACCTCCACAGCATCATAAAGTCGCTTATAGGTCTCGAGGCTTTCGCGATAGAGAGCCCGACTTCCCACGCGCAGTACCGGCACGGAATACAAACTATCTATCTACTGCGGCTCACCACGTCCCACAATCACAAAACCACACAACAGGACAACAAGCGGGTTACTATTATTCTGGCGATCAGGCAGACCCAGCGAGGCAACATCTGCCCATCTACTACTATGGTGGACCACCTGTGGAACCTCAGCGACATAGCATATACTACTATGGAGGTCCGGCCAATCATCCGGAAACTCAACCAGATGTACTGTCCGGACGATCATCTCGGGACTCAAGAGAATCGTCTAATGAGCGTGGCACCTCGGCACCACCACCGCTTGGCGACAATCCCTGGGACATTCATTACGGTGCGTGGAAAGCTCCCTTCTCTTCCTTGACAGAAGGCGCCATATATCGCACCGAGGCCGCCATAGATCCATGGAAATCCCTCCCCGACATTCCTTCACAGTCTCGTTCAGACGAGGAGGACATGTCTTGGGATGTCTGGTCTGGCCAACACGGCTATGATCCAGATGGACATCCCGAGGATGAAGAGGATGAAGTGTCAGATACACCAGATAACACCTCTGAGCGGCCAAGATCAACTGAAATCGGCGCAACAAGTCCAACCGACGTCTCTACCTTCTCCATCGGCCCAACCGGTCCACCCTACCGACCGGGTGACCCCGGCAGGATAAAGGAGCTTGCTGGCCTATCATCAGCAATGGTGACGGTAGACAATGGCTTCGAGAATCAGTGGTGGTACCAAGGTGGAAGAGAATCAGTGGTGACGGGCGAAGCTTTGGGATTTCCTCCACCACCCCGCTTGTCTCGGAACTCTCTTGGCTGGGCAGTAGCAGCGACTTCGGATTTCGGAGGTGGCGAGAACATCCAGTTCCAGGCGGTGGACGTTGCCTCGCCCTCGACAGCACAGTCCGGCGGCATTGGAAGCTCAGATACGCCGGTGTCTTCTTATCAGTCACTTACGAGATCACTCACGACTCGATCAGACGAGCTTTTCTTTGATAGGAGACGGAGGAGAAATGATGGTATGGTAGGATAGCAGTGTATTCACGAGTCGTCACCCGGCGTTTGGAGAGTCAGTGGCCTGTGATGGGCTAGGATTGAGGTGTTGACCATGCCTGGAGTTGCTGCGACACGGAGCAAGCGTGGAAGGCACTTAGGCGTATCGGCTACAACATTATGTGTGGAAGTCCCGTGTAATACAGCGTTCAAGCTTTTGGGATATATCTTGGAACGATTCCTTAGTTTGGTTGGAGTTCATGGATGAGATCTCCGTCCCAATACTTGGTCTACGACCATGTAGTGAAAACTGGTCCTTTGCGGGTGACCGAGACAGCAATATGGAAGGATAGGTATGCTCTCTGTGTACATCACGGACGAATGTTTTTCATCAAACATTGGACGTCGTCTTTCGGGTGAACCTCAGGTCATCTTCAGTCATATGGTCGACCCCTGGCCTGGCGCACCCACTCGATCAGCAAGGACGGCAGCTTTGCTGTAACAACGGGCGAAGAAGCCAGGATGATACTTGTATACGGCACCCCAACGTATTGCTGCATTTCATCAACCCGCTTGGGCGTTCTTACGTGTATGCCCAGTAGCGTCATGCTATGTAGCGTACATCTCACCGAGGTTGATGACCACCCATTCTCATGTGAGCACGCCCGAGGTGCAAACCGTGCAAAGCGAGCCGCTCTACTCGGTCAGACCTCTTAAACCCCTGTGTCCTGTTGGTTTCCCCGGAACTAAACAGAAACACCACCTTCCCTGCTGTCGGAACGTTACAGAGCATGGCAGATCCCAGCATGTTACGTGATATCTTCACTGTATCCTTGCCGTCGAAGCTGGAGTTATTGGGAGCGGCTACCACGGTATGGTACCCAGGTAGGATGCTATGCCGAGTCCTTTCACTGTGCAAGGAGCACCTCCAGACCACAAACCCTTGAACACAACCCGCCAAGGCCATCTGCTGCTCTATAAGACTATAGACTGAGCGGAGGAGCCGATGAGTTAACTTGGCCACCGCAGGGCCTGAAATGTAGCTGCCTGAATGTAAGCTTTGAACTCGGCATAAGGTTCGGAGATTCGGTCCCAAAGGGATAGCTTGGTACGCGTAGCCCAGCGGAACGTAACCAGGCCCAAAGCGAAACAACAACCGCCTCAGCAATACTGACCGACGTCCAGTGTTGAACGAGGTACAATATATGTAGGAGAGGATGACCAAAGGACGAAAAAAAGACGTGATCCGATCCAGGCTTGAACTGGAGACCTTCAGTGTGTTAGACTGACGTGATAACCAACTACACCATCGGACCAACGATGCCATTTTGACAGCATTAGCCGTCCATGAGCATAATTCCGACTGCCAATCAAATGGATCAACCTTCAACCTCTGAAGCACCAACTGAGACCACCGCTGCACAATCATCAAGCTTCCAGATCAGAGTGATCATCACTATTATGTCCATATATTTATAGCAAAGTTCGAATAACACGCTTTCATCAATCCAGAAATCAAGAAAAACTGACATGGCTCGTTCCATCATCAGGCGCAAATCCTCATCCTAGCTCATGCCAAAAGCCCAAACCGCACAGCATTCCCCCTTTCCTTCGGAGGCTCCCTTGCTAGCTTGGCCCAAGCATCGTGGTATCATCATTATCCCCATCCTTGGAGTCCCCAGTCAGTCAAACCCCTCCTCGTAATTTTCCGCAGTTGATGTGCACTCTTTGCCCTTACTGTTGGGCAAACGTTTTCCGGTCCTGGAACCCACCAAGCCGGTCCACACTAGGCTCAAGACAATGGAAGTCTTGTAAATTCTCAACTGATCCTACCGTGCATCGTTGGCCAATCCCGTGCCGTTCCACAGTCCCCTGCTCGTCTCAACCACTCGATTGGCCTCGCTACCCGGCCTCAGGATTTCCGGCACATTCTGCATTGGCGGTGCGTCAGTCATCGTCGTGTCGGCGTCCGTCTCAGGTTGGGTGCTATATCCGCTGTCCTTGTTCCCCCTTGCCGGTTGCGGAGGCGTCAAGCTAGCAGCATCACGGGCCGCCTGAGCTAGATTCCCGTTCTTGTTCTTGCTGGGTTCCTTGCTGCTAGCGCCGTTCATAAACTGCCCCTCCCGCAGCTTGTTGATCGCTCTAACGGTATCAATCGCGGCATGAAGCGTCCTCCGTGGGTTGAAGTTCTTCTTAATGGCCGGTAGGAGATTCTGGCCCTTGTCGTCGTTGTCACCTCCACGGGCCCAGTCGGCCACGAAGGGGTGTTGGAGCGCTTCGTGAGCAGTCATGCGCTTGGCTGGGTCAATGGTCAGACACCGTCGGATGAAGTCTTTGGCTGAATCGGAGACGCCGCGCCAGTACTCGATGGGTTGGAAGCTGTAATCTGCGTTGAGGATGGCTTGCATCTCCTCAAAATCACTGTCTCTGTCGAACGGTGTATAGCCGCATAACAGGAAGTAGGTGATCACGCCCAACGCCCAGAGATCGACTGGCTTCCCGTGTCCGGTCTTCTTGAAGATCTCGGGCGCCATGTAGCCAGGTGTGCCACAGGTTGTCGTCAAGACATGGAACTGCTCCTCATCCATAATGCGGGAGAGACCGAAGTCGGCGATCAAAAGGTCTGCGTTGTCTTCTGGTGTGCGAAAAAGCAGGTTTTCGGGTTTCAGGTCGCGATGGACGATGCCGTGGTCGTGCAGGTAAGCTACTGCGGAGAGTGTGGCACGAACAAGATCGGCTGCGTCTGCCTCATAATAGCTGCCTTTGCGACAAATACGGTCGAAGAGCTCGCCGCCCAGAGCCAGGTCTGTCACTAGGTAGAGGTTGTTCATGGTTTCGAAGTAGTCGACGAGCGTTAGGATATTCTGGTGGCCCATTGAGACCTTCTTGAGGACGGCAATCTCGTTTCGTACCTGATACGCTCACATGGTCAATAAGAGCTGAATTGTCCACGAACCAGGCTGCAGCATACCATATGTTCTCTCCCTGCCATGAGCCTCTTATTGATGACCTTTGCAGCATAGTATCGCCCAGTGTCAATGTGCACGCACTCCTTTACCACGGAGTATGATCCGGCGCCCAAGGTCTTTCCCACTTTATAGCGACATGGCTGAACCTGTGGTTGGGCGGGCTGGCCATTAGCAGCTCCTGATGCCATGCTTACAGCAATAGCGTCTCGAAGACGCTGGGACAAACAGGCGCTTCCGGCAAATCGCTCAATCGAGTTGAGGCCGTAACTTCGGGTTGTTCGTTTTCGAGAATCGCGCAAGAGCAACAGGCCGGTAGGCTCTTGTAACAAGGGGGCTGTGACCGGCACAGAGAGAAGGCTATCTGGTGTGAGATTGCGCAGTGACTGGCAGTGCGAAACAATGCCTCGCACCTGTATGCGAAAACAGCAATTGTCTGGAGAAGTAATGGGAACTGGAAGAGGACCTCGATTGAGTATCACAAGCAGAAGTCTGGACTCGTCAGCCGCAAAGACATTAGGAATCGATCGTCGCTGCCCCGCTGCCCGTGGTCCCTGGCTTGGCGAACCCCCTCACCGTTGGAGATAACAGCACGTGATTCTTGCCCGTTGCCAGAAACTGTGCACTCACATCACAAACTCAATCTTGAAACCAATGTCGTGTAAATCCGTGGTGGATGCGTCTTGATGATTGCACAGGCCTACCACCAAGTCTCTAGCATGTGTCGCCCCTGGTCGCGTCACGCAGCTCTGCTTTAAGTCTTTGGACGGTCAAATCAAAATCAGGGTGTCCTTCTCGTCCCATACTGTGTCTCAAACCGCAACAGCGAAACAGCCCCAGTACATTGGATATAACGGGTTTCAGATCCACAGTGTGACCTCGCCGAACAATCATTGAGACACCTTGACCTCATCATCCTACATGGTAGGTAGCTCATGATCAAAGACGTATCTTGAGAGATGATGCCTCGTCTTGTTGCACGTATTGCATTTCAGTGTCTCCTATGCTAGAGCTACCCTACCTAAACCGTCGATGTAACTTGTGATTGAACCTCCTCTGCTTATGAAAACCCCGGGTCTTTTCCCGATACCTGCAAACTCCTAGCCCACGGAGCAACACATATTCTATGCATGAAATCTCTTGCCTTGAGCTTTTGGAAGCTCATAGTTATCTCCAAACGTCGGATGATCAGGTGCCGGGACATCTTCATCCCATCCATCGTACTTGTGGTCACACCAGCCCCTTCTCGGTATGATCTGGTACTCCACATGGTCCAGTCCGAGTCCCTTCCCACCGAAGAAACAGGTATGGTGAATCAGCCGCAACTCCTTCATGCACTTGTCCGGGGAAAGGTAGTCTGCGTTCTTGTACTCGACCTTGATCGTGACCCTATCCCCCATCAGATCCGGTGGAGCGACGAAAGGATAGCAGTCTTCTTGAACGTGGTTCTTCCCGTAGAAGTGGTGCTTCCGGCAGAAGGACTGGAAGGCTTTGAACATGGTATGGTTGTGTCTGCTCGGCAAAGGTCTCCCATCGAAATTGTACAGGCGGCTGTCGGCTTCGCACCACGTCGCTCCGGGGTACGGTCGGTAGTCATCAGCTACGCCATGTTCTTTGTAGACTTTGTGGCGGTCGCTTATTCCAATAACTTCAAATATGGGTGTAATCCACTTGTTGCGAAAGTCGAAGCAATGGACTGAAGTGATGAGTATGCTCATAAAAGCCAGGAGCATGGAAACACGCATTGTCTCGTTACGTTTTGGTTTGGTACCGTTGGTATGAGAACGTTGCCAGTAGGAATGTGAAGTATTGATTTGTTCCAGAGCAGCTGTTGTGGTTCTGGGGGACGATGGTGGTGCTGGACAATCCTTCGCCTTGCTGACCACTTGGAAGCAGATGTTTACCGAAGGGCTGGTCAGTTGTCAGGTAGTTGAGAGAAAGATTGAGGGAAAAGACCTAGGAGTGTATGCTATTTGACCGCCGACCACTGGCGTATTTTTACCTTTGGTTCTTGCATACTTCAGTACACCAGGTAGATCGGCAAGTATGTGACCTGCATAGGTACCAAGCCTGATAGTTGGGATGGACCCAAACCATGCACCAAGAGATCCAACTGACGACATTTTTAGCCATCATAGATGCAACTGGGGTTTCAGGTCGGGAAGATTCTGGCTGAGCAAGGCCGAAGGTGAGGAAAGTTGGGATAGTAACATGGAGCAAGCGACGCGTTCGGATTTCTCACTCTTGGCACACTTCGGTGTCAATACTTCCTTTTATAGACAAAATCAGCTGAACGGTCCTCAAGGACGTTCCATGCCTTGTTTAGTGCAAGTCGTGACTTGATGGGAAGCATGTCTTAAGTTAAGGTAGAGAGGTTCCTAGCTGCTCCAAGTAGGTATGTGGAGGTATCGGTCGGTTCAATGCCGACCCGCCACTACCTCTTATCTTATCACTTCGGGAAACTTCAAGAGCAACGACGTTGAAGTAGTTGTACCTGAAAAATCCGATGTTTAGACGCTTCTAACTGGTACCAGTGCCTAAAGCCCCACCCAAGGTCCGTAAAGGAAGGCACGCAGTAGGTACCTAGTCTAAACCGCCAGACTGGGGAATTTTTTTGAGCCGCCAGTTGATGGATGTCCCTTTCAACTTGCGACAACTGTTAACCCTTCGTACTGCAAATATCAGCACGACTATTCCCATTGACTCCAGGCAGTACCCGAAATCAGCTTGCATCACAAATACTAGGTCCGGACCTGCACATAAGACGAAGGATGGACGCCTCGCAGGACTTCAAGTCCTTGCAGGACAAGGTCCAGTCCGCCCTGGTAGCTGCTACCAGATCAGCAAACGGCGTCGCGCGTGAGGATCTCTCCTTTCTACGAACTGTCGACCCTACTGTCTCTTCCAAATTGGACGAGAACAGCTCACGGCTGCTACGCCTTGCGCAGAATCTTCTGGAGTCAGCTGGGAAGTTCCACGGCCAGCAAGCACCAAAGCTCGAAGATGCCGACGACGTTGACATCAACTGGCGCAGCATTGTGGATGTCGTCGACACGCTCCTGGAAAAGGCTGATACATGCCTTGACGAGTACACGGGCTTAGTCAAGAGGAAGGATGCACCAACAGCAGAAACGGTAAACTTTCTACGCTGGCAAGCCACTGGTTGCGGAAACATTCTCTAATCCATCGTAGGGTCGTGCGTCGAAGAAGCCAAAGTCAACAAACGACAAACTCGAATGGTCAATGAAGCGGGCGAACATCATCAAGCCCCAGAACGCATTCGAGCGCAAGGTCGACAACTTCGATACTGGAGCCTTCAGGCCGCTTCTGTCCAGCAAACCACATGCCACTGTGCCCCTCGAAGAGAGCCTAGTTACCTATGTCGACGACTTCGGCAATCCACAGTATGAACATGTCCACACATTTCTCTTGTCGCATCTCCAGTCAGCCAGCACAGACCATCCTCCAGCGCCAGTATCGCAGGGAACTACAGGTTTCAGTGTAGCGACCCTTGATAAAAACTGTGGTGAACAGCAGACACGCTGTGCCCTTGGCACCAGGAAGCAATTGTACAAGAGGATGGTTAACAAAACAATGGGGACAACCGTTGATGGTATACTTCTGATAGCTAACGGCCAGCTTAGGTACAAACACCCTTACGAAACCGAGATCCAGGATCTGAAATATCCGAAACAGGTGTATGAGAAGACCGAGCCGATTCTATATCACGACGTTGAGAAAACTAGCGCTGTATGGGTTGATACTTATGAAGGCGTCCTTGAGATGCTCGCTGAGCTGAAGAAGGCCAAGGAGATTGCGGTCGACCTGGAACATCATGACTATAGGACGTATCCTGGTCTCTTATCACTAATGCAGATCAGCACGCGGGATAAGGACTGGATCGTTGACACTCTACGGCCCTGGCGGCACAAGCTCGAAGTTCTGAACGAAGTCTTTGCCGATCCTAACATTCTCAAGGTCTTCCACGGTGCCTACATGGACATTATCTGGCTGCAAAGAGACCTGGGTCTCTATATTGTAGGTTTATTCGACACTTACTGCGTCTGTGACGCCCTGCAGTATCCAGGGAGGAGCTTAGCCTATCTTCTCAAGAAGTTCGTCGACTTCGATGCGGACAAGAAGTATCAGATGGCCGACTGGCGCATACGACCTATCCCCGAAGAGATGCTCTACTATGCCCGCTCCGATACCCACTACCTTCTCTACATTTTCGACATGCTTCGCAACGAGATCCTGGATTCGACGAGCCCGGTCGAGCCAGGCAAGCCTCTAATGGACACAATTCTCGATAAATCGAAAGAGGTGTCTCTTGGCCGCTACGAGACCATGCTCTGTGACAAGGAGACAGGGCAGGGCACTCGGGGATGGTTCAACATTTTGGTCAAGGGTTCCGGTGTCTACAATGCTGAGCAATTCTCAGTGTACAAGACAGTCTTCAAATGGCGTGACGACCTTGCTCGAAAGGAAGACGAAAGCCCGATGTTCATCATGCATTTCTCTGCCGTGGGTGATATTGCCCGCGTTCTGCCCGAAGATCCGAAAGCGCTCTGGAGTCTGCTGGGCAATGTGTCACAACCAGTGAAGTCACGGATCGACGAACTTTTTGCCCTAATCCAGCAAGCTAGAAAAGAAGGCGAGACTGGCCCGACAATGTTGGAGTTCTTCCGAGAGAACAATTCGATGGGGTCCGTGGCTCGACGGGTGTTTGACAGAAAACCCAAGAGTAAAGCTCCCGAAGTCCCACTGCCGGATATTAGCGAGTTAAGGGCGGACAAGTCACAAATGTTCGGCGACATGCCTATCAGCTCCAGGTGGGAGGAAACAGGCAAAGCGGTCAAGGACGATATGCACATTGCTCTCCCTTGGACGGCGTATGTGCAGCAGCAGGCCGATGAGGATGCTAGATTAGCCAAGGCTCCCGTGAATCAGGAGATTGACATGATTCCTTTGGAGACAGAGAGCAAGGTCGAGGTCCCCGAGGATGATGGATTCACGTTGAAGCAAGGCCGGAAACGGAAGGCCAATGATGCTGAACTTCCTTCGGAGCCAACAAGTGACAATGGGAATGAGACAAAGGAGGAGGAGTCAGCCCAAGCTTCGGAGATCGAATTAGTTGATGAAGATGCTGCGCAGAAGTTGGCCAAGAAAGAGAAGAAGGAGCGCAGGAAGCAGAGGAAGGCAGCAAAGGCGGCCAAGGCAGCTGGAAAGGAGGATGCAGATATGCAGGACGGAGCAGAAGCGGAAGAGGAGGACGAGCAGCCCTTCGACTACAGTGCCGCTCAGTCTGTTTTGCGTGCCCAGCAGCAAAACAGCGATAATACCGGCGGTCGTGGTCGAAAGGGCAAGAAGGAGAAGGTGTTTGACCCCTACACCGCCAAGACGGAGGGTACCATCAAGGGTGCGAGGAAGATGAACTACGAGAAGGCTGGCCGCACTGCTACGTTCAAGAAATGAGGACCACGACTACTTAGGTATGTTAGCCGATGTTGGTTTGTAGGTTATCTGTGTAATCATGCTTTGGCCAGCATATTCCAGGAGCTAGCCCCCAGTCACCAAATGATTAATTTACCTACTGCGTCTCTGCGTTGGCTCCAGGTGAGAGGTTTATTCTCTCACCTGGGTTCCCAGGCTACACCACGTGGAGGTGCAGAGCCCGTCTTCTGTCGCCCTTAAAAATACAAGACTTAAAATGCACAAGACGTGCCAAACGAAAGACCAGGCCCAAGAGAGAAGACAAAGGAAAGAAAAAATTGTAATCCGGGGTAGGCATGCTCACTCATTCCTCCGGCACTGGTACGTCGCTACCCGTGCTCGGATGGCTGCGTCGACTAATGACGCTGCGGCCGGAGCGTGCTCTGGGTCTCAGCCCAGACTCCAGGTCCACCACCCCAGCTACCGTCCCCATGGCCGGAGTACCCGGGCCAGAAACAAAGTCGCCAACAGTGGCGGACGGGTGTCGCACCCAGGGCTGAACATCAGGAGCCTGCCGGGACGTAGGCCGTCTGAAAGACAGGGCCACAGAAACCAACGCCAGAAACACGCTAATCGCCGCCAGGGCTGCAATGGTGGCATTGCCCCAGTGTCCCGCATTCGCCGGCCGTAGGCGCTCAGTGAGCTCCCGCTGCTGCTCAATAATGAGCTGCTGGTTCTCTACCATGCTCACGAAGAGCTGGTGGTCTGTCATCTCCTCGATGGGAGCCATTGTCGGGACTCGAACCCGATATTTGTTGTTGTGGTTAGTGGTGGTGGTGGTGGTGGTCTTGCTCGTTCCTATAAACTCTCGTCAGCTACACGGTGGCCGAAGACCAGAAAAGGGAAGAAAAGAGAGGGAGAGAAAAAGTTCCTGGCTACATAGCAGTGAACAACCGATGCCACTGCCGTGAGTAACAATCCTTGTTGAGCACCTTCCCAATTCTTACAAACAAGGCGGGGGGGAGGACGACGTAGGCACACAGTTACGAACAGGTAGGAGCAAGACAGCATCGGAAGCTACGTAGCTCAGGGGGTCATTCTTGTCTCCGTCACCATAGCAGGCTACGTCTCCTGCCCTAGGATTCCACAGCAACCGTGTTTACTAGGTACCTACCTTACCTTAGGTAAAGTTTATAGAGCTGTGTTCGGTAGATCAACTTTAATCTCACATAAAAAGCTATGCAACTGTCGAAGGAGTATGAATCGCATCCGTCTACCAAGGCCTTTGCTCTTCGGTCAGAGTTCCCCGATCCCCATCTTCATTCTAAGAGTCACAGATGCTGCTACTCCTTTCATTGTTCAATCATAGCTGCCTATGTTATTCCCACCTGTTGTTATTACATCCATATCTCTGTGGCATTGACAAGTCTCTTATGTCTCTGTGATATGCTGGTGGTAGTCAAATAATATGACGGACACTTCCCAGCATCGAGACCTCAGTTATTCAAAAAGAGGCCGAACAATGAACTCATCAACCGTGTGGTTCCCTTGATGACAAATCGGATGATAAGACCTTCTAGCATGGCTCACGATGGTTTGCAGACTAGGGCCATATGTTAGATCGTTGTGCCATAGTTCAATAGCTGATGTACTGACGTGTGCTATTGAGCTGGAGTAAACTATGCAGTGATCTGCCATCTATGTGGACGTGAGATGAGGCTACACTGTCACTCTCACGGTGCTCGTTCACGGCACAGCAACTGCTCAAGGCTGACGGCCTTTTCCAGACGAGCTCGATTGGAGACATGTCAAATTGCGAAGACAGAGTGGTATCCGGTAGTAAGACGGACGAAAGTTCGTTGCCGAGTGTGGGTAGAGCAAACGGCGGAGTGAGGAAGAAGTTCCGGAGCCATAAGGCAAAGAAAGAGTAAATGTGAAGCCATAGGGCGAAATGTATAGGTCAAGAGCCAACCCGTGCAGCCAACTGATAGTTTTTGCGAGGGAACACATACCGAGCATGTAGCAGGCAGCAAGCACCGATGTGAGGTCATGATGGCCACAACAATAACAACACCAACCGTTGGCTTGATAAAGTAGGCCTTGTCTTGTCCATCAAAAGGAGTTGTTTCGAGACGATGCGCGACGCGATATTTGCATGTAGCAAGCCTGGATCAATGAGACGACCCACGGATGTACAGAGAGAAGAATCGGGTGTCGAAAGCGAATCTATGGACAAATTAAGTCAGCATGGACTGCGCTTGATCGCCTCACAGAGAGTAACTCACCTCTGGTGGGAGGATGTTATCCAACACGGATACACCGCACAAGAATCCGAAAGGCATACCGCGAAGACTGCGGTTTCCATGACAGGTGTGTGTAGTTTGATAGCGATACACTGTAGAAAATGTCGCTGACAGCAGGGACCTCATTGGATGGTGTTGACTGGGCCGAGATTGTGGTGTTGATGGCCAGACATAGTGATTTGGTGGAAACGCCTAGATTGCGCACTGGGCCACTCGAGATACCGCAAACATGTTGGAAGGTTGAGCGAAAGCCATGGTTGGCAGAGGGCTTGGAATAATGGTGTCGAGAAATGATATGATGAGATGTAACAGGTGTCGGTAAGCGGACGTTCATGCAACACAAAGAAAAGAGCGAAATGCATTCGGCTCAAGGTTCTATGCCACAAGACAGAAGCTCACCAAACCATCTGCTTAGCGAGACGGAACGGGCGATGAGGCTGCGAATGCAGTTGTAAATGGAAGCTGTTCCTGGGGCCCTGCCACAAATTGAGCTCGCTTTCCAGATAGGGTAGGTACTTCCCAACTGCGTATAGTACCTACTACCTTAGAGGTAGTTGCGTGCCAGAGCCCGGGGCAGTAGCGGTCCAGTTGCATTGATACCGGGAATCTAGGTACCTACAGGTAGATGAGGGATCAAGGCGCTGGGTTCTACCTGCCGCCATATGTTAGATTTCACCTCACCATGTGATGTTAATTGGTACGGGACCCTTTTCCATTGTCGCAGGCCTGAGAACTAGGTACCTTAAGTACATGAAGCAACTTGATACAGAAACTGAAGTAGGGCAATTCGTAGCCACTACTGATAGTGTTGCCTATATACTTCTTGCAGTTTCTTCACATCTTCTTCATAGTACCCTGCTTTTGACTGTACCTCACGGAACCGATAGTACGTGGCTAAGCCTGAACCAAGAAGAATTGTAAATCCCAAAGTTTGCTTCACCACCCAAAACCGTATGGCGCAATTGAGACGAGAGATCCCTTCCCGCAACGCAGACTTGGACTGTTGGTAGAATTGCTGTAGCGAGAGTCGGCCCTTCGGAGCCTGATTGGCAGCCCGGAGTTCTTTATGCAAGTCGAGAAACACCGTCTCAATCCTGGTCAGGCAGGATTCCAGGCCCTGCAGGCGAGTGTCTACCATCTGCCCGACCGCAGCAGGCCCGTCGTGTGCTGGGACAACAGGCAGCATGCTTCCATCTGTAAGCTCCTCGTACTTCGGTGGGGGCGGGACTTCCGTTGCTCTTGCTCGTCTGTGTTCTCTGCTTTTCTGCGGTCAGATCGTGCTTCTAAGCTAGAGGTATCGAAGTAATGGAATTGGTAGAGCTATGGGAAGTAGCAATGAGGCAGGTGGATGTGCCTAAGGTAGGCAAACTTGGGGAAAGGTGGAAGCAGGAGGTCTTGCCTGGTGGTACTACTATGTTGGGACTCTTCAGTGCGATTCTTCCTGGAGGATGAGTGTACGCAGGCGGATGGGTGTACGGCAACAATTCGCACATCTTGCGGAGGCAAGTATACCACTCGTTCGTATAGTCTCTTCAGCATCGTCACGGTCCGGCCGTTTCCTACACGGCCACGAGCCGATGATTCGTTCTTGCCTCGAGCTTTTTTCGTCATGGAGGGCTCTATGTAGTACGTTGATGAACTGTAAAAATTGATGTGGAGGAGAGTGATGGAAGAAAGGGCCCGTAGAGTGCAGCCTCTCCTCGGCCCTTCATGTCTTGCTCAACCGAAACTTATTGAGTTTGGACATGGTCGCGGCGCTTTGATGTTGCGAAGTGAAAGGTTATCCGATGTGTGCAGGAAATGTCAAGCTCACCGTCCGACTGGATCGGTGGTGCTTCTGTATTTCCATCTCAAGATGAGACATCTCTATGAACTCTTAAGGCACGAAGGACGAGATGAAACAAGTAGGGTCAAACGCCAAGAATGCTTGTTGCTGAACACGGCGTCCATCCGATTGCCGCTACCTCCAAAATGACTCTTATACGTGAGAAGTTATTTCACAACCATCTCATCTCGTACAACTCCATCCGTTGTTACACCTGGATGCCAAGAACTCTAGGGACGAGCCGAGATGCCAAGCCAGTAGCCCAAACGTTCCATGTATGTTGGGCGGGCAGTGGGTCTGGTGTCCATGGCGACCTGATAAATATGGGGGCATCACGATGGATCGGAGCAATACTCCCCCCGCTCAGTCTACCTATGACAGGACAGCTCTACCAACACGAGAGACCAAATTTGCGGCATCAATTGCCATACCTAGGGAGCGTCTCTCACGCGACGCCATCTGAATGCACTATACACCGCAACATGCGCCACATATCTGCTTTCAGGTCCTTTGATCTGATGATTGGCTGATAGTTCCCCCGAGCCCGACGGGGAGCCGGATGACAGGTCCCCGGTAGGCAACGATGCCGCTTATCACCAATCATCCACCAATACCATATACACCGGTCGAACTCTTGCAGCAACCACTTCGAGTTTCCAAGAGAGACTTTAAAAAGACGCTGTTGGCCTGGACATGAAGAGTTTCGCTGCTCATGGCGACAACACACCTCAAGCGACCGCGCGGAGACGATCTCTCGCAAGATCGCGGTCCTAGCAAGAAGATCAGGTCGACACGCAAATCTCAGCGCAATTTTCCGCCAGAATTCTGGGACGGTCTGTCCCAGATCCCTCTGACTCGACGAGCGCTTCGAGAACTCGACCGACGCAACATGGCTTCCAACCGCTCCCCATCCTCAAGCCGTCGGACGAAGTCGGCACGGTCTAAATCGGCGCAGTCTACGCAGCCAACGGACCTCTCACCCTCGACCAGAGCATCGTCAGCGTACGATGATGCTTTCGAACAGCACATGATAGACAATTCTATCTATCCCGAACAGTATGAATATCCGGACAGTCGCCCGACGCCTGAACCTCAGAATATGGACCAACTTCGGTTGGATTATTCGGCCGCAAGAGCGTCCCTGTCGCCATCGCAGTTCTCTGATGGGGCATTTCGAGAGTTCAAAAGGAAGAGCAAGGCTCGGTCTGAAGCTACCGTGATGCGCAATGTCATCCCTGTAATTGCTGGCAATGCGAACATTCCGAATGAGGGGAATCTTCCTTTTACGAACATCACATCCATGACCGGAGGAGCAACTGTCAAAGCAGTGCCAGATTTCTTCGATGGAGCGCATCCGGGAACCATCGACGCGGCGGTAAGGGATGATCTAAGTCAATTAATCATTCCAACAAAGCACGCGGATGTCCCTGTCGCGCCTAACTTCTCATTGGAGGCCAAGGCACCTAGTGGAGGGGTCGACGTGGTACTGCGACAGGCACTGCACAACGGAGCAATCGGCGCGCGTGCAATGCACGCTCTGCAGAACTACGGAGAGGAGGAGCCCGTCTTTGACGGCAATGCCTACAGCTACAGCTCGACCTACCATGCCGGCACGGGCGCCCTCCAGCTGTACACGCATCATGTCACAGCACCCACCGCGCAAGGGGAGCGTCCCGGGTATCACATGACAAAGCTCGGGGGCTACTTCATGACGGATAGTCGCGACACGTTTGTACAAGGAGCAACGGTGTTCCGAAATATTAGGGACATAGCGCAAGGGCACCGCGACATGTTCATCCAATCGGCCAACACCAGAGCGCGTGAATCTAGGCAGTGTGGGCCAGAGACAACATCAGAAGGCGGACTCCCGGTTGGCGAAACAGAGCAATATGAAGAGTCCACCAGCGAAGAGTATGCCGATTGTGAAGAACAGGTCTATCAGCAAGCTATCAGCACTGATGAGTACACTGCATTCCAGGATTTCAACAACACAGCAGCTCCTCCTCGGGTGCTCTATTCGGTGGGCGAGGAGCCCAGTCAGGAGTCCACATCACTTGGTGTCGATACATCTACAAGTCTTGCTACGAGCTTCACGCCCAGTTCCAACGAGCCGACCCAGACCGGTTCGAAGCGGAACAGAGCACACAATAGTCCCCCCTCGAAGGCCCAGTCACGCGAGAAAGGTAAAGCAGCGAACAAGCGCACACATCAGGGTGCATCGCGACGGGCGTCCAAGTCCTAATGGTGGCATTGTAATTAAGGGTGCAGGGTTCCTATAGTTTCCTTTTTATATGTTGCCGTCTCGGAGGGCTTTCCTGTTCTAACCCTTCTGACGATCCAGTTTCCTCATGTCTCTCTACACCCCAACCCCAAGCTTTCCCTGAAAGATTGCATGTCATGTGTGCTTATCATCAAGTATCGTTTTTACGGATTCATATCCACTTCCTTGGATGGGCAATGCTCCTAAGGGCCGAAGGTGATCCTGTTCCATTGTCCTGATCATCATGCGAGTTCTTGGGTAATTCTGACCAGGAGTGTCCGTGTAGCAGCGGTTTCGCAACTCTCTCTTCTTCAACGTTTGCTTGGGAGCTCATCCGGCGCCTGTTACTGCATGCTAGGGGTTTTTTTTTTTTTGTTTTTTTTTTTTTTTTTGTTGGAAGCGAGTCACCGGCTGTAGTAGTAGTTGCCCAGGAAACGCGAGCTCCAGCCTTCTTTGCAAAACAATGAGTTCCGTGCATATACTAGTGTCTACCAGCTTGAGTGCGAATGCTTACTGTAAGATGGAGTGACCAACTTCCGGCGTCAAAGACCAATTGATAATGTTACCATGTAGGAGTAATGCGTTAGACCATGTACCCTGTCGGTTCTACGGTATTGTTCCGACAAGGCTGAGTTTCGTAGGCATAAACAAGCCATGCTGCTGACCGATGAAAGTGTCTCAAATGTGGTGGCTCTTCGCGCATCCTTATTCGCAACGCCTCATGCTATTGGCTTTTGTGTAACTAAACACAAGACTGGACGGGAGTCTCGCATGGTCGATGGCCGGAGAATAATCCGGTATGCGCGGGGGCGTGTGGGTCTGGTGTTCATCCGGGGAGAAGATCTGTGGCAAGCTCACGACCACGCAAGCTGAACCAATTGTTGGATTATGCTCAGTGTCTCATTATATGGGACATTAGATTCCGGATTAAGATGCATTGGGAGTGTTGGGAGAGATGTCCGGTCAGCAGCTGTTTGCCGCTTCTAGAGCCACTCCGAGAAGCAGCCCTTTTCGACTGGAGACGTTCCTTCCCCGCTCATAGCGTAAGCCTCCTTACCGTACATCACCCAAAGCAGTTTAGCTCGGGCTTTCACCTCGAGCTGAAGCAACACATTGAGATGCCAGGCGCCAAATAAAACTGTTGCTTTTGCCCATCAGCTACTGCGGGTTGTCAAATGTGGAAAGCGTTGTAACACTGTCACATTCATCACACAGGCCATTGATATGGACTGGTCGATCCAGGCCCCTTGCTGGCATGGGTATACAGTCCCCATAGCTTCTGATTCGATGAGGTACGGTCACTGACATAGCCTAGTTCACGCGGCCTGCATTTGGCTATCGACAACATGGAGGCTCGAGGGCATGTCCGGTTCGAACGGTGACCGACTGCTTCTTGAGGCCACGGCTGGTTCTAGAGCAAGGTCAGCCAGCCTTGACTGGTCGAGACTCGAGATGATCGCATGGAACCGTGATGGACGGTTTCAGCTTGCCAATTCGCCTCTCGTCTGAGGGTGTGGACTGCCCGTCAGTGTCGCAGTATCGAAAGGCTAGACCATCTATCCTGGCATTAGAAATGTCCTCGTCGCCGCTCCCATCAAGGGTCTCGCCTCTTAGTGCCGGACTCGCAGAGGAAACTCAAAAGACGACCAAATCCCCGTTCAAACAGCACATCCAGAGATGTTGGGCCTACGCAAATCCTTTGGAGGTGTGTTGCCGCTTTCTCCTAACAATCCCAACAGCTCTAACGGCAAGACAGTTGGCAGCAAGAAGCTCAAGAAGAGAAACTCTGCCTCTTCGTCTCTTAACTCTCTCTCAGACAATCACAGCATCACCGAGAGCATCGACGAGAGCCACGGCGCCATGGAGACCATTCGAGCCGGGCTCAAAGAATCCGTGTCCGCCCTGACGGTACCGACAAAGTTCGTCAAGGAGGCCGAGGTTTCAGTTGTTCCCGTCAGTGTCGACTCGTCCAGCGACTCGGACCACACAGTATCAGTAAGCGAGGAGGTCCGTTCCTCCACCACCACAGTCGTCTCTCGCAAAGAGACGTCGACATCATCCTCCACCGTAAGCCGAGTTACAGACATCTATCGAACCATACGGCGAAACATCTTCCAGCTGGACGACTACACATACAACGACCAGTACTTCCAGAGGCTCAACATCGAGTCCTATCGCCAATATGTCTCTAACGAGCGCCTCATTCGCATGCCTCGCCGGGGCAGCAATTGGGACAGAGCTCTCCGTGCAGCATTGATGTTTGGCGAGAACCTTGTTGAGTATGGTGATATCATCAAGGGCTTTTGCTCCAACACCCAAGAGGCATCCGTCACTGGTCTCGCCAGTTGCAAGATCCTGCTCGAGGTTGGTTTCTCTACTATTGCAACATTTCTCACTTTTATCGAAAGCTAACCATTTCCCCCTGACAGATCGATAACAACAGCACAGCCCTCGCCCCAACGTTCCAGGCCCTCAATGAGCTGGCTCTCCTGGTAGGCCAGGTCATCCAGATTGAGGGCATCACCCACGCCTCAAGAGAGGTCAAGCATGCCGCTGCCGACTTGTACTGCGACCTCGTCCGCCTGGTTGGCGACATCGCCGTCTTCTACCGCAAGCAGATCGGTGGCCTTACCCATGGTCACGGCAGCGTCAGTATCAAGTTTGATGTGCAGTTCGGAAAGCAGATGACGACCATCTGGGCTCACAAGGCCGAGATTGTCCGCCGTATGTGGGAGCTCAAGCTGGGCAAGGAAAGTGACGGCGTTGACAAGCTTCGACACAAGCTCAAAGAACGGCATTCTGTTGCCTCGTCCTATTATGACGAGATCAGCAACAGCATGAGCCGTGCCGAGGACACGTGTGAGTGGCTGAAGAGCTACCTGACCGAGTTCTGCAGAAGCCAGGAGAAGGTCTTCACCATCACTGGCCCTTCTGGAAGTGGAAAGACTGTTCTTGCTCGGTGGGTCAGGGAGAGACTTCAGCGTCCCATTGCTGATGAGGAATACTTTACGCTGTTCTACTCTTTCCGTAAGTGCTTTGCACACCAGACTGATACGGAAGCTTAGCTAACCAATTTCCAGCCTTCGACTCTCATGACGATGCCACTTCCCTGGCCTTCCTCAAGAGCGTCCTGTTCCAGTTGCTTGAACGAAACGTCGGTGATGTCCATCTGTACGAGAAGCTGGTGTCTTCGTTCACCGAGTTCTCCAAGATCAAAGACCAGGCAAAGCTTGAGGCCTCGCTATGGACGGCCCTCGACGTCGGGCTCCGCACTATCGATGACCATGGCCGGCAACTTGTCCTGATCGTCGATGGCCTTGAAGAAGTACAGGGCTCAAGCCCTCTTGACTTCCACCAAAAGCTTCGTTCTCACGTTGTCAAGTTTGGGGGTATTCGGGCCATCACTCTTTCGAAGCACGTCTCTCACATCAGCCAGGGGTGCAAGCACCTTTTGATCACCCAGAGGTATATCGGTGACGATATTAGGTGCCTCCTCCGCCAATGCATGGTGCACATCCCCGTGTTCACCTCACTCGGACTGGCTACCCAAGATAAGCTCATCGAGAACTTGACCGAGAAGGCCAAGGATAGCCTGTTATGGGCCAGCCTCGCTACAAACCTCCTTGCTAAGGAGGCTAGTAGTGACTCGCTTCTCAAGCTTGCTCATTCATTGACGGACCTTCAGGACGTCATCAACAAGCTGGTTGCCAAGCTGCCTCTGAAGACGGGCTTGACTAGACGCCTTCTTTCGTACATGCTGGTTGCTCAGCGTCCCTTGACTGTTGGCGAGGCCTCTGAGCTTCTCCGGGTCAACCCAGAGAAGAAGCAGCTGGGTTCTGTCATTGACATCGCCCACGAATTTGCACACCTTGTTGGTGGCCTTGGAACACTCCGAGACGGCACTCTTCACTTCAAGAGCAGGTCAATCAGAGAACATATGCTCGGTCTTATGGCGAAATCTCTGCCGTCATTGTCCGATGCTCAGTCACAGCTTACGCACACCCTGCTGCTGTACGCTAAGCTCACTCTTGACCATGGCTACGAGCCGTCTTTCGATGGCCTGGACCATGGTGTCGTCGACAACTGCTTTGCGTCTCATCCCCTCCTTGAATATGTAACCAGTTACTGGATCGTCCACTTTCGATCTTCTGGCATGTGCGGTCGGGAGGGTTCTGTCACTCTGTCTGGAGACTTCAAAGAGGTCTTCCCCGATTCCGCGTTCTTTGCGCAGCTGGAGCGGTCTTGCTGGCACGACAGGGTTGAGCACTATGAACTGGCTCTAAAGGTTCGCGAGGGATGCTTCCATGACAAGGGTGTCTCCGTCCTGCAGTCGCTGATCATCCTCGGCAACCTGCACCTCACCAAGGATGCAATCTGTGGTGCGAAATACTTCTACCGGGCGGCAAATGTCAGCCAAATCGTGCTCTCCCGCTCAAGTGCGGTCACGATGCTTTGCACCACCAAATTCTTGCAGATCACCGAGACCATGACCTTCACCTGCCGCACGGAAATCGTGACCTGGCGCATCCAGATGATCGAGTTCATGATTGAGGTCACGAAGAAGTCCAAGGGTCCGCACTGCGACGCCGTCATCAGGTGGTATGAACTGCTGGCCACTCTGTACATCAGCATTCACGAGGACCACAACGCCACTCTCACGTATAAGCTCATCTATGAGATTGTCATCATCATGGAGGGCAAACACTCCCCGCGAGCTCGCAAGATCCTGGACACCTTTGGTGGCCTTGATATCACGCTGAAGGGCGAGGGTGAGAAGCCTGGTGGCGAGCTTGAGGGCTTTCTCCTCGACACCTGTGATGGACTGGACATCTATGCTTCCACCAGCATTGAGATTCGTTTACGCCTGGCGCTCGTCTACATCGCGCAGAAGAAGTGGGTGCTTGCCGAGGAGATCTTTATCACCCTATGGCGCAGCATCTCCATCGCTTGCCGCATCAAGGCTACCTGGGAGCTGCACATTGCCAAGCTCCGTGTCGCCATTGAGTACATCAGGTTCCTCCGGGAATTGAAGCGGGTCGAGGAGGCGCTCAGCATCCTTACCATCGTGTGGACTGAGTATGAACACCACTCGTACGAGGAGATTACCATCATCCTCCGCATCAGGGAGCTTGGCGAGCTCTTCAAGTGCTTCGGCATGTTCGAGATTGCGATCTCTGTCTTCTCCAAGGTCTGGGCTTGGTTCAAGAGCAAGGGCAAGACGACTCACGATGATGCCGTGCAGACCACGGTGCTTATCACTGAAGTCGTTGAAGAGATCACGACCGTTACGACGCGGACCAAGACTACTACTACAACGACCACCGAAGTCACTGAGACGGTGGTTAGAGACGTCTATGAGACTCATTATCACCGCTGCAAGGGTGGCAACGTCGACGACTCCTTCTTCCGATCCTGTTTTGCTCTCATCAAGCTGTACCAATGCTGTGAGAACTGGATTCAAGCTGAGATCATCATCAAGCAAACCCTTGAGATTACTTGGAAGGCGATTCTGTCTGTTAATGTGACCATCAAGCTCTGCGAACATCACGTCACGGAGGTTATCCGTCTTGCAACAAGCCTCGCCACCTGCTACCATCATCAGAGGATGTTTGAGAAGGCTGAGCATATCTACCTCCGCATGTGGCGCGCCTGCTTCGGTTCCCTGGATCTGGACCATCCCTGTGTGCAAGAGACCTTGACCGTTCTCATCGCCTTCTACGAGGAACACCATCGCCACGAGAAGGTCATCGAGATATATGTTGAGGTTCTCGAGCGGTATCGCAAACACTTCGGGCACGGCCATACCCGTACCATTGAGATTCTGTATCTCCTTGCTGGTCACTGCCGGATGCTGGGACACCAGGACGAGTTCAAGTACTACATCGAGATTGTCACGGTGCTGAACAAGGGCCACAAGCATTGCCATCCATTGGGACGGAAGGCTGCTGTTCTTCTTCTTGAGTACTACTACGAGCACAAATGCTGGACGGAACTCCAGCAGCTCTGCGTCGTGCTCTGGGAGACGTTCATCCATCACTATACGGAGATTCGATTTGAGGAATACGAGATTGAACTGTTGTACAAGCGGTATGTCTATGTCCTCGAGTTCCACGCCAAGGTCGAATACAGCGTCCTCTACAAGCTGTCCAGACAGTATCACACCCACGTCCTCGCCGTCTTTGGGGTTAGCGCAGCCATTGTCATCCGAGCCTTGATTGCGCTTGGCGATATATGCGAGCGCGAGGAGAAGCATCATCACGAATGCGTAACCATATACGAGGAGGTGATCAAGCGGACTACAACAACCAAGACCACAACGACGACCCTTACGGAAACAGAGATCACGACCGTCAAGACTCGCCTCTCCAAGGTCTATGTCACCATCATCACCTCGGGCGGGAAGACCACGACAGAGACATTTGATCGTTGCATCCACGTCCTTCTCGAGGTTTATGCCGATTTCAAGATTCGGTTCGGATGCTGCCATGAGAAGACACTGGGCAAACTGCACGAAATCATCATCGTTTATAAGAAGATCGGGACGGATGTTTGCCGCCAGAAGATGATCACGATCCTGCAAGCTGCCTTTGTCTCCATCATTACGGCCTCTGTCAGCTCTTTCGTCCTGTACACTGCCGCCACCACTCTGGCCAGCATCTACGTCACCGCTGAGCTGGTCTCTTACGCCGAGAAACTAATCGCCGAGGTTCAGCATCTGATCATCTTCGGCGGCAAGAGCTTCGTCACTCGAGAGGTTACCCTCAAACTTGACGTTCAGCTGACCAAGGTGGCCTTTGTCTTCCTCACGGCCTTCAAGCAGCGTCTTGTGAAGGAGACGGTCATCAGCTACTCGGAGGTTCTCGCCAGTCTGCTACTTGAAATGTCCTTGTACGAGCAATACACCGCCGTTATCGAGACCTCAGCCAGCATTGAGACCATCCTTCTGCACGGCGCCAAACTCCGCTCCTTCTGGACAGAGTGCAAGAACGAGCATCTTGTCCTGACCCTCGACACCAAGCTCTTCTCTCTCTTCAAATCGCGCTTCTCCACCTTCATCACCCACTCCGACGACACAATCATCAGGGAATTCTACCTCGGTCTCCTCCTCCACCTAGGCACTGGAACAAACAAGGTCGACTTCCCCACTCTAGCCTGCGCAGCCGGCAACGCCCGCGTCGCCGCTCTCCTGGACCAGGGCGAGTTCCACCGTGCCCACGGCGTCGCCCACGTGGTCTTCACCTTCTGCTCGAAGCAGCGCTTCTATCACGACATGAAACGCGTGCCCTATGCCTACCGACTCGCCTCCCTCCTAGCCGGCATCGACTGCCCGCGCGCGGCAGACGGCAAGCTGCACACCGAGATGCTCAAGACCAGTCGGGAGATCATGGCCCTCGTCCTCTCCGTCTTCCAAGCCGACGGCATCGACTTCGCCAGACTCCAATTCCGCGACCTGGCCGGCATCATCCGCCTCCTCGGCGCGCAGGAGAACTTCCTCGCGCTGGAACCGATTCTCCACTCCCTCTGGCACAGCCGCGAAGTCCGGGAGTGGGATCCCGCTCGTGTTCTTTCCATCGGAAGGCTTCTGGTCCACGCCTATGCGGCGAATAATAAGCTTACTGCCGCTGTTGCGCTCGCTGATCGGTTGACTTATAACCTGCAACGGAGCAAAGGCCACCTCCACCCCGACGCCCTGGCCATGTCCCAGCTCCTCGCGAGCCTTTATGTCTCTGCAGGGCGAGCGGATAAGGCCATGGCGGTGTACGAGGACGTCCTCCGCCAGATCGACGCGGCTTGTGCACACCCCTCCTCCTCCCCGTCGCCGAAGGCAGGCAGGTTGAGTGGGTTGTTCAGTCCCAGGAGGAGTATCTCGTATGGTCAGCACCATGGGGAAGGCGAGGTAAGGGATAGAACTACCCTGGCGAAGACGGCGAATGCGCAGTTTGAGTTGTTGAAGGGAGCGTATCTGAAGCAGGGGGGTTGGGCGAAGCCGGTGAAGGAGTTTGGAGAGCTGTATGCGAGGTTGAGTGAGAGGTTGGGCAAGGGGGGTGTTGGTGTGCCGGCACCGGAGACGTGGAG
>QVQW01000136.1:0-39359 GCA_003635345.1 Coniochaeta pulveracea | reverse complement strand
GAGTCCCAGAACCCCATTCAGTTCTCGGACCCGTACTCGTACCCGTATGGGTGCACAGGCCAGAAGCAGAGCGGGGTCAGCACCGGAACGGTGCAGCCTTGGCTCTCCAACTCCAAGCCCTGTTACACGTAGTATAAGTATAATAGCTCTTATCTAAGTCCCTCTAACCCTAAAATATATAGCTAGTCCCTAAACCGGACTATTTTATCTTTATAAACGGTTTACACCGATTATAATCGGGTTTATCTATTTTATAACGTTTTATTCTTAATACGTTATATCTCCGGATTTACTTCTTATAACCGTATAATTAGGTCTTTTAAGTCTTTTATAATACTTATTTTTAAAGCTTATTCTTAAGAGCTTATATTAAGTATTATTACCTTTAAGATATATTATTTTATAAATAGTTAATATTATATCCGACGCTCTTTTAACGCTTTTTCTTAAGACGTTTCTAAACCTTCTAAGTCTTTTAGGTCTTCTTAGTATTCTAAGTCGTTATCGATTAGACTATTTTCTACTAACTCTTCTAAATCGTCTTCGAGATATTCTTCGTATACGAGATCACCTTAATCCGGTACTAATTTTAGGCCTCTTTAGGTTAAGTATCGGATTATAAATACCTATATTCTTAGGCTCTTTATTTTCTCTTAGAATAGATTTAATAGTTTTATTTAGGTATTTAAAGAGCCTTCGTAATTAGGTTATCTCGACGGTATATCGGCCGGGTTAAACTTCTTAAGCCGATATTTAATTACGAACTTAAAAGACGCTAAGTATATATATTATTTAGCTTACTTTTTATTAAGTTTCGGCTATTTTATAAAAGTTTATAAGTTAGCGTAATCCGATAATACTTCGATTATAAATCGGCTCCCTTTTAAATAATATCTTTAATATCGGAAAAACTCGATAATAATAAATAATTCTTTATCTAAGATATTATAATTTAGCTCTAATCCGGTAAACTTATAAGACTAAAACGTTATAAGATATTATTTACCTTTATCGTCTTATTAGGAGGCGATATTAGATATAGCTTAATTAGAGGTATTCGTTTCTAATCGTATATAACGATCTAAGTCGAAGTACCGTAATAAGGGAGCTAATTAAAACGCTACTTTAAAGGCCGTAAATACCTACCGTTCCGATATACCGAGGATCACTAATCCTAGTTTTTTACCGTTCTTACTCCCTTTTAATAAGGAAGTTAAAGGTAAAACGAGGCCGGAATAACCTTTAATAAAACGACGATAAAAATTATAAAACCTAAGGAAAACTTAAATATTATAATAACTAATAAGTTCCGGTTATAAAACGATAATATCTATACGGCTCGGATTTATAAAAACTCCTTTAACCGATATAATATAACTAAGAAATTCTACTTAATCTTAAAAGAAGATATATTTACTAAGTTTAACGTAAAGTTCCGTAAAACGAAGGCGTTCTAAGACTTATCCGATATAATAGAGGTACGTATCCTTATCCTTTAAAAAGATAAGGATATTATTAAGGTAAACTATATAAAAGTCGTCGAGTAAACTTCGTAAAACTAAGTATATATAATTCTAGAATATTATTAGGGTATTAGTTAAGCTAAACGGTATAATTAAGAACTCGTAATAACCGTATCGCGTCCGAAAGACTATCTTCTACTCGTCTCCTTCCTTAATATAGATACGGTAATAAGTATCTTTAATATTAATTTTAATAAAGAACTAAGCGTTTATAACGTAGTCTAAGATCTCGGATATAAGAGGTAAGGGGTATCGGTTATAGATTATAACTTTGTTAAAGCTACGGTAATCTATATAAAGACGTAGTAAACCGTCCTTTTTAAGGACGAATAAGATAAGCGCTCCGGTTAAAGATTTAGAAGGGTATATATAGCTATTTACCAAATTCTTATTAAGGAATTTATAAAGCTAAGCTAATTTATATTAGGATAATAAGTAAATCGGTTTATAAAGTAGTTCTTATCCCTTAATTAAGTTAATCGTATAATTAGTCTCTTTAGTTCGTAGTAAAATATTAGTATTAGAAGATTTAAAGATATCCCTCTAAGATAATAGTTTTATCGGTAAATCTTCTAATCCTAATATAAGGCTATTAATCTTTTCTTCGTTACCTAATAGGAATTACTCCGATATATTCCGTATAACGTAAACCTTTATAACGTTACGAGTAACGCGTTTAAAGTTTCGTTCCGAAACGATTTAGAACGTATACTTATTATATTCGAATTACTACTCCCTTCTCTATATAGCTATATAAATATAATAATCTTTTATTATCGTTATAAATAAAATAACGGAACTCTTACTTAAAGCGTATTCTACTCCGATATAGGCCCGGATTATTTCCTTTATTATACCCTAAGAGTTTCGGAGGTATATAAAAATATTCTATATTTTATAAGTAAGGACTTCTATACGCCTAATTACCTCGATAAGAAGTATAATTAATTCTCCTTATTATAGGTGGTATTACTTTATTACCGTAATATTAATCGTATCTACCTTAATATTAGTATCTAAGTCTATAAACGTATCTAATATGGGTTAAGAAAGGATACGAATAAGGATATAAAAGCGGTTAGTAATATCTACGGTTTTCTAACCGGAAGGGCCCGTAGGCTTTACTCTTCCGGCTTCGTTTTTAGGTTTACGGGGGTATTATTAAAGCTTAACTTATAATAACCTCGTCTTTAGCTATCTCCTCGGCCTTAGCTTTAAACAGAGCCGCCTTAAGTATAAATTACTAATCCTATTATTATATATTATTTATTAAGATAATTTAAAATATAATACTTAATATTATCGTAGATATAATACCGATTTTGTTTTTTATCTTTTTTAATAAGATTATCTTCGGTTAAAGGCGGATCTTAACTCTTATTACTTATTCTCTTACGATTAATACTTCTATAGCCCCGCTCCGTATTATATCCCCGAAATCCTCGGCCTCTATCTCGAGAGGGGGTGTTACGGAACGTACCTCTATTAAACGAGGGACGTTTCGTAGCTAAATCCTCTCTATAATCTTTATATTCTCTTTTACGTTTTAGGCCTAATATAACCTTTAAAGTAAACTTAGTTACTAAAGTTATTATACCGTCTCGGGTTTAAGGTAAGACCGTAATAGTCTTCTTAATATATATACGTAAATCGGGTTATAATTTCGTAAAGAAGAAGTTAGCCCTCTATTTATCGTCTTATCGTTTAAAGTTATTCTTAAACGAATCGAGGTAAATATCGAAAGCTTAAAAGGTTTAGTTTAAGAGCTATTTAATATCGTTTAGGGATTATATTAGCTTAGTATCGAGATTCTTATAATTTTATAAGAAAATAACGGTTTACTCCTTAAACGTATCCTAATTAGTTTCGTTAAAGTCGGGATTAATTTCTTATTAGTTTTATATATAATAGTCCTAACGGGACTAATAATTAGGTTATAACTAATTAAAAGCTTTAAAAATACGACTCTCTTTTATACGATACTTATACTTCGCGCCTTTAAATCCCTTCTTAAAAGCGTAAAGCTAATCCTAATATTATTAGACCGTATAGTTAAACTTTAATTCGGGAATATTCTTAATCTTAATCTCTAATCCGCGAAGGGGGTCCGAGTCCGATTCCTTATCCGTACGTTTATAAATCGACCGTTATAATTTACGGATCTCCTCCTAAGCTAAAACGTAAGTTATAAAGATCTTACGTTACTCCTCTACGTATTAGAGGTTCTTAATAATAATAATATCCGCCTTAGGTCCCGTAGTAATAAGGAGTATCGTAGCGATAAAAGGATTTAGGCGGGCCGCCGTCTTAGACTATCCCGGTATAAGATTAGGGACGAATTCGACTTCTTCCTCTTTTAATTATAATTCGTCTTCGAAGTCGTTATTTAAGGGTATCGTTCCGGAACTTTAGCCCGAACCCCTTAGGTAGGCCGGTTACTTACCGGTAACCTTTCCGCTACGAATTATACGGATATTACTTAGGTTAGATATCGTATCTCCTAAGTAACTTAAACGGATAAAAGAATTAGAAATATAAAGGGGTCTTTATTTAAAGGCTAGGTAAGAGATATAATATAAGAAGGTAATAATTAGTATTTAGTACTATAAAGGTCTTATAATTTATAAACTAATTCTTAAAGAGAGAAGAAACCTAAGACTATTAGCTTAGGGGGAGTCTTAGAACCTTATTTAGTTCTCGGACCCGTACTCGTACCCGTATAAGTATATAGGCTAGAAGTAGAGCGGGGTTAGTACCGGAACGGTGTAGCCTTAGCTCTCTAACTCTAAGCCTTATTATAAAATCGAGGTAAGCGTCGAAAATCTAAGGGGTTTAGTTCGGAAGTTATTTAGTATCGTTTAAAGATTATATTAGCTTAGTATCGAGATTCTTATAATTCTATAAGAGGGTAACGGTCTACTCTTTAAATATATTTTAATCGGTTTCGTTAAAGTCGGGATTAATTTCTTATTAGTTTTATATATAACGGTCTTAACGGGATTAGTAGTTAGGTTATAGCTAATTAAAGGTTTTAAAGATATAACTCTCTTTTATACGATATTTACGTTTTACGTTTTTAAATCCCCTTTTAAGGGTACGGAGCTAATCTTAGCGTTATTAAACCGTATAGTTAAGCTTTAGTTCGGGAATATTCTTAATCTTAATCTCTAATCCGTAGGGGGGGTCCGAGTCCGATTCCTTATCTATATATTTATAAATCGATTATTATAATTTACGGATCTCTTTTTAGGCCGAAATATAAGTTATAAGGATTTTATATTATTCTTCTACGTATTAGAGGTCCTTAATAATAATAATATCCGCCTTAGGTCCCGTAATAATAAGGAGTATCGTAGCGATAAAGAGATTTAAGTGGGCCGCCGTTTTAGACCGTCTTAATATAAGATTAGGGACGAACTCGACTTCTTCCTCTTTTAACTATAATTCGTCTTCGAAGTCGTTATTTAGGGGTATCGTTCCGGAACTCTAACCCGAACCCCTTAAGTAAGCTAGTTATTTACCGGTAGCCTTTCCGCTATAGATTATCCGGGTATTACTTAGGTTAGATATCGCATCTCTTAGATAGCCTAAACGGATAAAAGAATTAGAAATATAAAGGGGTCTTTATTTAAAGGCTAAGTAAGAGATATAATATAGGAGGGTAACGGTTAATATTTAGTATTATAAAGGTCTTATAGTTTATAAACTAATTTTTAAAGAGAGAAGAAACCTAAGACTATTAGTTTAAGGGGGAGTCCTAAAACCTTATTTAATTCTCGGACCCATACTCGTACCCGTATAGGTATATAGGTTAGAAGTAGAGCGGGGTCAGCACCGGAACGGTGCAGCCTCGGCTTTCCAACTCTAAGCCTTATTATAACGTACGGATAAGGAATCGGACTCGGATCCCCTTTACGGATTAAAGATTAAGATTAAGAATATTCCCGAACTAAAGCTTAACTATATAGTCTAATAATATTAGGATTAGCTCTACGCCTTTAAGAAAGGATTTAAAGGTACGAAGTATAAATATCGTATAAAAGAGAATCGTATCTTTAAAGCCCTTAATTAGTTATAACCTAACTACTAATCCCGTTAGGACTATTATATATAAAACTAATAAGAAATTAATCCCGACTTTAACGAAACCGATTAAGATACGTTTAAAGAATAAACCGTTACCCTCTTATAAAATTATAAGAATCTCGATATTAAGTTAATATAATCCTTAAATAATATTAAATAACTCCCGAATTAGACTTTTTAAGTTTTCGACGTTTACCTCGATTTATTTAAGAATAATTTTAAACGATAAGACGATAAATAAAAGGTTAATATCTTTTTTACGAAATTATAACCCGATTTATATATATATATTAAGAAGATTATTATAATCTTACCTTAAACCCGAGACGGTATAATAGCTTTAATAACTAAGTTTATCTTAGAGGTTATATTAGGCTTAAAGCGTAAAAGAGAATATAAAGACCGTAGAAAGGGTTTAGCTACGAAACACCCTTCGTTCGGCGGAGGCGTATTTTATAACACCCCTTCTCGAGATAAAGGCTAAGGATTTCGGGGACGTAATATAAAACGTAGCTATAAAAATACTAATCGTAAGAGAATAAGTAATAAGAGTTAAAATCCGCCCTTAATCGGAGATAATCTTATTAAAGAAAATAAAAAACAAAATCGGTATTATATCTATAATAATAGTAAATATTATACCTTAAATTATCCTAATAAATAACGTATAATAATAGAATTAGTAATTTATACTTAAAATAGCTTTATTCGAGGCTAAGGCCGAGAAGGTAGCCGAGGACGAGGTTATTATAGGTTAAGCCCTAATAATACTCTTATAAGCCTAAAAACGAAGCCGGAAAAGTAGAGCTTACGGGCCCTTCCGGTTAAAAAACCGTAAATATTATTAGCTGCTTTTATATCCTTATTCGTATCCTTTCTTAACCCGTATTAAATACGTTTACGGACTTAGATATTAAAGCTAAGGTAGATACGATTAATATTATAATAATAAAGTAATACTACCTTTAATAAGGAGAACTAACTATATCTCTTATTAAGGTAATTAAGTATATAAAAGTCTTTATTTATAAAGTATAAAACGTTCTTATATACCTTTAAGACTTTCGGGGTATAATAAAGGAAGTAATCCGGGCTTATATCGGAATAGAATACGCCTTAGACGGGAGTTCTATTATTTTATTTATAACGATAATAGAAGATTATTATATTTATATAATTACGTAGACAAGGAAGTAGTAATTCGAGTATAATAAGCGTATATTCTAAATCGTTTCGGAACAAAGCTTTAAATACGTTACTCGTAACGTTATAAAGGTCTACGTTATACGGAATATATCGGAGTAATTCCTATTAAATAGCGAAGAAGAGATTAACGGCCTTATATCGGGATTAGAAGACTTATTAGCCGAATTATTACCTTAGAAAAATATCTTTAAATCCTTTAATATTAATATTTTATTACGAATTAAAAAGACTAATTATACGATTAACTTAATTAAAAGATAAGAACTACCTTATAAACCGATTTACTTATTATCTTAATATAAATTAGCTTAGCTTTATAAATTCCTTAATAAGAATTTAGTAAATAGCCGTATATACCCTTCTAAATCCTTAACCGGAGCGTTTATCTTATTCGTCCTTAAAAAGGACGGTTCCTTATACTTTTATATAAACTATTATAGCCTTAATAAGGTTACGATTTATAACCGATACCCCTTACCTTTTATATCCGAGATTTTAGACCGTACCGTAAACGTATAATTCTTTATTAAAATTAATATTAAAGATACTTATTATTATATCCGTATTAAGGAAGGGGACGAGTAAAAGATAGCCTTTCGGATACGATACGATTATTACGAGTTCTTAGTTATATTATTTAGCTTAACTAATACTTTAGTAATATTCTAAAACTATATATACTTAGCTTTATAAAGTTTACTCGACGACTTTTATATAACTTACTTTAATAATATCCTTATCTTTTTAAAAGATAAGGGTATATACCTTTATTATATCGGATAAGTTTTAAATCGTTTCCGTTTTATAGAACTTTACGTTAAACTTAATAAATATATCTTTTTTTAAAATTAGGTAGAATTTCTTAGCTATATTATATCGGTTAAAGGAGTTTTAATAAATCCGAGCTATATAGATATTATCGTTTTATAACCGGAACCTATTAGTTATTATAATATTTAAGTTTTCCTTAGGTTTTATAATTTTTACCGTCGTTTTATTAAAGGCTATTCCGGCCTTATTTCACCTTTAACTTCTTTATTAAAAGGGAGTAAAAATAGTAAGAAATTAGGATTAGTAATCCTCGGTATACCGGAACGGTAAATATTTACGGACCTTAAGGTAGTATTTTAGTTAGCTCCCTTATTACGGTACTTCGATTTAAATCGTTATATACGATTAGAAACGGATATCTTTAATTAGGCTATATCTAATATCGTTTCCTAATAAGACGATAAAAACAAATAATATTTTATAACGTTTTAATCTTATAAGTTTATCGGATTAAAGCTAAATTATAATATCCTAAATAAAGAATTATTTATTATTATCGAGTCTTTCCGATATTAAAAGTATTATTTAAAAGGGAGCCGATTCGTAGTCGAAGTATTATCGGATTACGCTAATCTATAGACTTTTATAAAATAGCCGAAACTTAATAAAAGATAAGTTAAATAATATATATACTTAACGTTTTTTAAGTTTATAATTAAATATCGGCTTAGGAAGTCTAACTTAGCCGATATACCGTCGAGACGGCCTAATTACGAGGGCTTTTTAAATACTTAAATAGAACTATTAAATCTACTCTAAGAGAAAATAAAGAGTTTAAGAGTATAGGTATTTACGATCCGATACTTAACCTAAAGAGGCTTAGAATTAGTACCGGATTAAGATAATCTTATATACGAAGAATATCCCGAAGACGATTTAGAAGAGTTAATAGGGAATAGTTTAGTCGATAATAACTTAGAATACTAAGAAGACTTAGAAGACTTAAAAGGTCTAGAAACGCTTTAAAAGAAGGTGCTAAGAGAGCGTCGGGTATAGTATTAACTATTTATAAAATAGTATATTTTAAAGATAATAATACTTAATATAAGCTCTTAGGAATAGGCTTTAGAAATAGGTATTATAAAAGATTTAAAAAACTTAATTATACGGTTATAAGAAGTAGATCCGGAGATATAATATATTAAAAGTAAAACGTTATAAAATAGATAAACCCGATTATAATTAATATAAACCGTTTATAAGGACGGAATAGTTTAGTTTAAGGACCGGCTATATATTTTAAGGTTAAAGAGACTTAAATAAAAGCTATTATATTTATATTACGACGGAACGGACGTAAGGTACTTCGGCGTCGGCCGTATTATAAAGTTACTTTAATGTAAATATTACTAAATCGGTATATATATCGACGTTAAGAAATATATCGCAAGCTATATTATTTATTAGGGAATAATATCTAAAAGATATAAGTTTTATAATAAGCTCGAATTACTCCCGATACTTATACGCCCCTTTAAAAAAGTCTCGACAAACTTTATTATAAAGCTACCCTCCGTTTAGTATAAAAGCGAAAATATAAACGTAATCCTAATAATAATAAACCGATTATAAAGGGGTCCTTATTTAAAAGCTAGGTAAGAGATATGATATAGGAGGACAACGGCTAGTATTCAGTACTATAAGGGTCTTATAGTCTATAGACTAATTCTTAAAGAGAGAAGAAACCTAAGACTATTAGCTTAGGGGGAGTCTTAGAACCTTATTTAGTTCTCGGACCCGTACTCGTACCCGTATAAGTATATAGGCTAAAAGTAGAGCGGGGTCAACACCGGAACAGTATAGCCTTAGCTCTCTAACTCTAAGCCTTATTATAATTATTCCCCCTTTTATAATAGCTAACCTTAACTACTAGGCGCTTCTAGTTTTACTACGTTATAACCGTTAACCCTAAGCCCTATAGCCCTAAGCCTTATTATAGATCTACGATTTATAAGTCTTATTATAGTTCGGTCGGTTTTTATTATAAATCGTAGAGGGTATATTAAGCCGTTTAGTTTAACGGTAAACCTCTTCCTCTTCTTTTCCTTTTCTTAAGCTTATTCGATTAGTAGCTTTATAACTCTTTTTTTTTCTTATAAATAGTTAATAGCCTTTAAACTCTCTTATCCTCCTTATTAATATCTTTCCGGCCTTAATCTATTATATTTACCGCTAACCTTAGTCGTTAGTCTAAAAGTAAAGGTAAGGTAATATCCCGACTTTTAATTAGTCGGTCGTTATAAGCCGATATTATTATACCCGATATTCTTACGTCGGATTAGCCTTTACTTACGATAACGTTAACGCTCTTTACGATTATATTAGAGCTTACCTTAGAGACGCTTATAATATCTAAAAAGGATAAGGTAATCTTAAAAGTTCGTATCTTAGCTAAATACGTTTATATTACCCCTAACTCGTATTTAACTTATTTACGGATCTAATATACCTTAAATAACTTAAAACGCTTCCGTAATAATATCCCGAATCCGAGTTATACCTAAGACGTTATCTCGTCTCGAATATATAAACGTTATTTTAAAAATAGCTCTCTTTATAGTTAGGTTAATCCCTTAGTCCTCTTCGAGTCCGGAACCGGACCTATTTACTAACGTTTTGTAAATACCGTTAAGTATATAAGGAGATTAGGAAGATATTAAGATAATCTTTAGCTAAGCCCGTAGGTTTTATAAAACCGATAAGGAGGGGTTTTACTTTTATTACCGAGAGGTTTATTAATTAGTCGGTACTATTATAATTAATTTAATACGTAATTTTATAAAGGCGGTCGGAGCTTATTCTTCGGTATAGAAGATTTCTAAGTCTAATAGAAAATTAGAAAAGTAAGGCTTAGTAAATCTCTTATATTTATTTTATTGTAATTATTAGCTAATCCGGTTTATTTTAAGAGTTATTTTATAAGTATTAACGTTATTATAATATACGTATAATATTAGTTAATACCGACGGGAAGCTATATTTACTCCTAAGCGAAGTAGGTTATCTTAACCTCCGAGTCGGGGAGGATTATTTAGTAATAGATTTATCTAATATCCGGGACCTAATAATTAACTTATACGGAGCTTAAGACTATCGGATACCGATTATTAAGGAGTACCCTACTTAATATAAATAGCTTATAATATATCGTCCTTAGTAATAGTTTAGGAGTTTTTCGGGTCTATTTCGGGGTCGGTGCTTAACGTTTTATAAGATAGTCTTTATACTTTTAATAGCTTCTCTTAAAATTTACTTTTTACGAGGAATCTCCCCTTTTTATACTAATTCCCTTAGTTTATTTTTCTAAGTCTTCCCCTCTTTCTCTTCGAAGTAGGAGTAGGCTTAACCTATTCCGTCCCCGTATTAGATTATATTAGTAATTCCGTTTTATAAGAGGGTAATTTAGTTTTTATAACTTACTTCCTAAATTTTATAATAGCTTTTAGGGCTTATATATCTTCTTTATTAACTTATTAATTATATTCTAAGGGTTAACCTTCCTATTTTATATAGAACTATATTTTATCGCCGATCCGGCGCTTATCTTTAATCTCTTCTATTACTTATTAGTTATCGTCTTCTAATTTAAATATTTAAAGGTAATTCTTTAGATATTCTCCTTTTCGTAGATTCTAAAGTTCTAATAAACTAATAGAGAATACGTTATATAAACGTTTATATTATATTAGTAAGCTAATACGGTATACTTATAATCCGACTATTATAAGGACCTTAAAAGGTTTAATAAACTTAAGGGCTAACTTCTTATTAGGTATTTTTAACCTTAAGTTTCTAATCGAAAGAGCTATTAGACTATTTTCTTTTAATATCTTAAGTATATACTTCGCGTTATAATACTTCGCTTATCTTTTTATAATAGTTCGTTAACGTTCTTATAGCTTACTCCTTAATATTACTAATTTCTCTAATCTATTTATTATTACCGGTATCTTCCTCCGATTAAAACCGTCTTCGGTTCGGAGGTGGAAGTTAGGTATATAGCTTAGTAATACTTTATTAGTACTTAAGCCGATCGTTATACTTTATATATTATTATAAGCAAATTATACTAAAGGGAGTAGGTTCGGCTACGTTAACTATTACGTATCGATAAATAATCTAAGGTAACTCTTAAATATTTAGTTTACCCTTTTAGTTTATTTATCGGTTTAAGGATAATACGTTATTAATAAGCGTCGTTAAATCTTATTATAATAATAGAGGTTTATTTAAAATTAACTTATAAAGACGTTACTTTAGTCCGAAACTACTCTATTAAGGGCACCGTATCTAAGTTCTACTTCGGTATAAAAGAGTTTTACTAATTTTACCGACGTAATCGTCGTACTAATAAGTAGGAATAACATATACTTAATAAATCGGTTTATTATTATTAAGATTACGTTTACGTTTTCGCTTTTATATTAGACGGAGGGTAGCTTTATAATAAAGTCTATTAAGACCTTTTTAAAGGGGTATATAAGTATTAGGAGTAATTCGAGCTTATTATAAGGCTTATATCTCTTAAATACCGTTCCTTAATAAATAGTATAGCTTACGATATATTTCTTAATATCGGTATATATACTAATCTAATAGTATTTACGTTAAAGTAACTTTATAATACGGCCGACGCCGAAATACTTTATATCCGTTCCGTCGTAGTATAAGTATAATAGCTTTTATCTAAGTCCTTTTAACCTTAAGATATATAACCGGTCCTTAAACTAGATTATTCCGTCTTTATAAACGGTTTACGCCGATTATAATCGGGTTTATTTATTTTATAACGTTTTACTCTTAATACGTTATATCTCCGGATCTACTTCTTATAGTTATATAATTAAGTCTTTTAAATCTTTTATAATACCTATTTCTAAAGCTTATTTCCGGGAGCTCGTATTAAGTATTATTACTTTTAGGATATATTATTTTATAGATAATTAATATTATATCCGACGCTCTTTTAGTACCTTCTCTTAAGGCGTTTCTAAACCTTCTAAATCTTCTAAGTCTTCTTAGTATTCTAAGTCGTTATCGACTAAACTATTCCCTACTAACTCTTCTAAATCGTCTTCGAGATATTCTTTATATACGAGATCACCTTAATCCGGTACTAATTTTAGGCCTCTTTAGGTTAAATATCGGATCGTAAATACTTATACTCTTAAGCTCTTTATTTTCTTTTAAAATAGATTTAATAGTTTTATTTAGGTACTTAAAGAACCTTCGTAATTAGGCCGTCTCGACGGTATATCGGCCGGGTTAGACTTCTTAAACCGATATTTAATTACGAACTTAAAAGGCGTTAAATATATATATTATTTAGCTTATCTTTTATTAAGTTTCGGCTATTTTATAAAAGTTTATAAGTTAACGTAATCCGATAATATTTTAATTACGAATCGGCTCTCTTTTAGATAATACCTCTAATATCGGAAAGACTCGATAATAGTAAATAATTCTTTATTTAAAATATTATAATTTAGCTCTAATCCGATAAACTTACGGGACTAAAATATTATAAGATATTATTAGCCTTTATCGTCTTATTAAGAGGCGATACTAAATATAACTTAGTTAGAAGTATCCGTTTTTAGTCGTATATAACGATTTAAGTCGAAGTACTATAATAAGGGAGCTAATTAGAATATTACTTTAAAGGCCGTAAACGTTTACCGTTCCGGTATATCGAAGATTACTAATCTTAGTTTCTTACCGTTCTTACTCCCTTTTAATAAAGAAATTAAAGGTAAAACGAGGCCGGAATAACCTTTGATAAAACGACGATAAAAATTATAAAACTTAAGGAAAACTTAAACGTTATAATAACTAATAAGTTCCGGCTATAAAACGATAATATCTATACGGCTTAGATTTATAAAAACTCCTTTAACCGATATAATATAGCTAAAAAATTCTACTTAGTCTTAAAAAAAGATATATTTACTAAGTTTAATATAAAGTTCCGTAAAACAAAGGCGTTCTAAGACTTATCCGATATAATAGAAATACGTATCCTTATCTTTTAAAAAAATAAGGATATTATTAAAGTAAGCTATATAGAAGTCGTCGAGTAAACCTTATAAAGCTAAGTATATATAATTCTAAAACGTTACTAAAGTATTAGTTAAGCTAAACGGTATAACTAAGAACTCGTAGTAACTATATCGTATCCGAAAGATTATCTTCTACTCGTCCTTTTCCTTAATACGGATACGGTAATAAGTATCTTTAATATTAATTTTAGTAAAGAATTATACGTTTACGGTATAATCTAAGATCTCGGATATAAGAGGTAAAGAGTATCGGTTACGGATCGTAGCTTTATTAAAGCCGTAGTAGTCTATATAAAGGCGTAGTAAACCGTCTTTTTTAGGGACGAATAAGATAAGCGCTCCGGTTAAGGACTTAGAAGGGCGTATACGGTTATTTACCAAATTCTTATTAAAGAATTTACGAAGCTAAGCTAATTTACGTTAAGATAATAAGTAAATCGGTTTATAAGATAGTTCTTATCCTTTAATTAGGTTAATCGTATAGTTAATCTCTTTAGTTCGTAGTAAAATATTAGTATTAGAAGATTTAAAAATATCCCTTTAAGGTAGTAGTTTTACCGATAAGTCTTCTAATCCCGATATAAAGCCGTTAATCTCCTCTTTATTACTTAATAGGAATTACTCCGATATATTTTATATAACGTAGATCTTTATAACGTTACGAATAATATATTTAAAACTTCGTTCCGAAACGATCTAAAACGTACGCTTATTATACTCGAATTATTACTCCCTTCTTTACGTAGTTATATAGATATAATAATCTTCTATTATCGTTATAGATAAAATAACGGAACTCCTACTTAAAGCGTATTCTACTCCGACGTAGGCCCGGATTATTTCCTTTACTATACCCCGAGAATCTCAAAGACGTATAAGAATATTTTATACTTTATAAGTAAAGACTTTTATACGTTTAATTACCTCGATAAGAGGTATAGTTAGTTCTCCTTATTATAAGTAGTATTATTTTACTATTATAATATTAATCGTATTTACCTTAGTATTAGTATCTAAGTCCGTAAACGTATCTAATACGGGTTAAGAAAGGATACGAATAAGGATATAAAAGCGGTTAATAATATCTACGGTTTTCTAACCGAAAAGGCCCGTAAGCTCTACTTTTCTAGCTTCGTTTTTAGGCTTATAAGGGTATTATTAAGGCTTAACTTATAATAACCTCGTCTTTAGCTATCTCTTCGGCCCCGGCCTCGAATAAAGCTGCTTCGGGTATAAATTACTAATCCTATTATTATATATTATTTATTAGGATAGTTTAAAATATAATATTTAATATTATTATAAATATAATACCGATTTTGTTTTTTATCTTTTTTAATAAGATTACCTCCGGTTAAGGGCGGATCTTAACTCTTATTACTTATTCTCTTACGATTAGTACTTTTATAGCCCCGCTTTATATTACGTCCCCGAAATCCTTAGCTTTTATCTCGAAAAGGGGTATTACGGAATATACCTCCGCCGAATAAGGGACGTTTCGTAGCTAAACCTTCTCTACGGTCTTTATATTCTCTTTTACGCTTTAGGCCTAATATAACTTCTAAAGTAAACCTAGTTATTAGAGCTATTATATTATCTCGGGTCTAAGGTAAAACCGTAACGGTCTTCTTAATATATATATATAAATCGGGTTATAATTTCGTAAAGAAGAGGTTAGCTTTTTATTTATCGTCTTATCGTTTAAAGTTATTCTTAAACGAATCGAAGTAAATATCGAAAGCTTAAAGAGTTTAATTCGGGAGTTATTTAATATTATTTAGGGACTATATTAGCTTAGTATCGAGATTCTTATAATTTTATAAAAGGGTAGCGGTCTACTTTTTAAACGTATTTTAATCGGTTTCGTTAAAGTCGGGATCAATTTCCTATTAGTTTTATATATAACGGTCCTAACGGGATTAATAATTAGGTTATAGCTAATTAAGGGCTTTAAAAATACGACTCTCCTTTATACGATATTTACGTTTTATACTTCTAAATCCCTTTTTAAAGGCGTAGAGCTAATCTTAGCGTTATTAGACCGTATAGTTAAGCTTTAATTCGGGAATATTCTTAATCTTAATCTCTAATCTACGGGGGGGGTCCGAGTCCGATTCTTTATCCGTACGTTTATAAATCGACCGTTATAATTTACGGATCTCCTCTTAGGCTAAAACGTAGGTTATAAAGATCTTATACTATTCTTCTACGTGTTAGAAGTCTTTAATAATAATAGTATCCGCTTTAGGTCTTATAATAATAGGGAGTACCGTAGCGATAAAGGGATTTAGGCGGGCCGCTATCTTAGACCGTCTCGGTATAAGATCGGGGACGAATTCGACCTCTTCCTCTTCTAATTATAATTCGTCTTCGAAGTCGTTATCTAAGGGTATCGTTCCGGAACTCTAACCCGAACCCCTTAAGTAGGCCGGTTACTTATCGGTAGCCTTTCTACTACGAATTATACGGGTATTACTTAGGTTAGATATCGTATCTCCTAAGTAGCTTAAACGAATAAAAGAATTAGAAATATAAAGGAGTCTTTATTTAAAGGTTAGGTAAGAGATATGATATAAGAGGGTAACGGCTAATATTTAGTATTATAAAGGTCCTATAATTTATAGACTAATTCTTAAAAAGAGAAGAAACCTAAGACTATTAACTTAGGGGGAGTCTTAGAACCCTATTTAGTTCTCGGACCCGTACTCGTACCTATATAAGTATATAGGCTAGAAGTAGAGCGGGGTTAATACCGGAACGGTGTAGCCTTAGCTCTCCAACTCCAAGCCCTATTATACCGATTTACTAAATATATATTATTCTTATCTACTAATACGATAATTATATCGGTAAAATTAATAAAACTCTTTTATATTAAAGTAGAACTTAGATACGGTACTTTTAAAATAGTAATTTCGGACCGGGGTAGCGTCTTTATAAGTTAGTTCTAGATAAACCTTTATTATTATAATAAGATTTAACGACGTTTATTAATAACGTACTACCCTTAAACCGACGGCTAAACTAAAAGAGTAAACTAAATATTCGAGAATTACCTTAGGTTATTTATCGATTCGTAATAACTAATATAACCGAATCTACTCTCTTTAATATAGTTTACTTATAATAATATATAAAGTATAATAATCGGTTTAAGTACTAATAAAGTATTACTAAGTTATATACTTAACTTCTATCTCCGAACCGAGGATAGTTCTAATCGGAGGGAGGTGCCGGTAATAATAAATAGATTAGAGAAATTAGTAATACTAAGGAGTAAGTTATAAGAATATTAGCGAACTATTATAAAAAGATAAGCGAAGTATTATAATACGAAGTATATACTTAAGATATTAAAAGAAGGTAATTTAATAGCTTTTTCGATTAAAAACCTAAGGTTAAAGATATTTAATAAGAAGTTAGCCTTTAAGTTTATTAGACCTTTTAAAGTCTTTATAATAGTCGGATTATAAGTATATCGTATTAGCTTACTAATATAATATAAACGTTTATATAATATATTCCTTATTAGTTTATTAGAACCTTAGAACTTATAAGAAAGAGAATATTTAGAGAATTACCTCTAAATACCTAAGTTAGAAGACGATAACTAATAAGTAATAAAAGAGATTAAGGATAAGCGCCGGATCGGCGATAAAACGTAGTTTTATATAAAATAAGAAGGTTAGCCTTTAGAATATAATTAATAAGTTAATAAAGAGGATATATAAGCCTTAAAAGCTATTATAAAGTTTAGGAAATAAGTTATAAAAACTAAAGTACCCTCTTATAAAACGGAACTATTAATATAGTTTAATATAAGGACGGAACGGGTTAAGCTTACCCTTACTTCGAAGAGAAAGAGGGGAAGACTTAGAAAAATAAACTAAGGGAATTAGTATAAAGAGGGGAGATTCCTTATAAGAGGTGAATTTTAAGAGAAGCTATTAAAAATATAAAGATTATCTTATAAAACGTTAAGCACCGACCCCGAAACGGATCCGAAAAACTCTTAAACTACTACTAAGGACGATATATTATAAGTTACTTATATTAGGTAAGGTACTTTTTAATAATCGGTATCCGATAGTCCTAAGCTTTATATAAGTTAATTATTAGGTCCCGGATATTAGATAAATCTATTACTAAATAATCCTCCCCGACCCGGAGGTTAAGGTAACCTACTTCGCTTAAGAATAGATATAGCTTCTTATCGGTATTAGCTAACGTTATATATATATTATAATAATATTAGTACTTATAAAATAGCTCTTAAAATAAACCGGATTAGTTAATAATTACGATAAAATAGATATAAGAGACTTATTAAGCTTTACTTTTCTAATTTTCTATTAGACTTAGAAATCTTTTATACCGAAAAGTAAGCTCCGACTATTTTTATAAAATTATATATTAAATTAATTATAATATTACCGATTAATTAACGAACCTCTCGGTAATAAAAGTAAAACTTCTCCTTATAAGCTTTATAAAACTTATAAGCTTAGTTAAAGATTATCTTAATATCTTCTTAATCTCTTTATATACTTAGCGGTACTTACGAAACGTTAATAAACTAGTCTTATTACGGATTCGAAGAGGATTAAAGGACTAACTTAACTATAAAAAGAGCCGTTTCCGAAGTAACGTTTATATATTTGAGACGAGATAGCGTCCTAAATATAACTTAGATTTGGGATATTATTATAAAAGCGCTTTAAATTATTCGAGGTATATTAGACTTATAAATAAGTTAAATATAAGTTAAGGGAGATATAAATATATTTCGTTAATAAGCGAATTTTAGGGGCCGCCTTATCCTTTTTAGATATTATAAGCGTCTTTAAAGTAAGCTCCGGTATAATAGTAGAGAGCGTTAATATTATTATAAATAAAGGCTAATCCGACGTAAGAATATCGGATATAATAATATCGGTTTACGACGACCGATTAGCTAAAAGCTAGGATATTACCTTACCTTTACTTTTAAACTAACGATTAAGATTAGTAGTAGATATAATAGATTAGGGCCGGAAAAGTACTAATAAGGAGGATAAGAAAGTTCGAAGGCTATTAACTATTTGTAAGAAAAAAAGAGTTATAGAGCTACTAATCGAATAAGCTTAGGAAAAGAAAAAGAATAAGAAGAGGTTTATTATTAAACTAAACGGCTTAATATACCCTTTACGATTTATAATAGAGACCGACCGAATTATAATAGGATTTACAAATCGTAGATCTATAATAAGGCCTAAGGTTATAAAGCTTAGGGTTAACGGCTATAACGTAGTAGAATTAGAAGCGCTTAGTAGCTAAGGTTAGCTATTATAAAGGGGGGAATAATTATAATAAGGCTTAGAGTTAAAGAGCCGAGGCTATACCGTTCCGGTGCTAACCTTATTCTATTTCTAACCTATATAATTATACGGGTACGAGTATAGGTCCGAGAACTAAATAGGGTTCTAAGACTCCCCCTAAGCTAATAGTCTTAGGTTTCCTCTCTCTTTAAGAATTAGTCTATAAACTATAGGACCCTTATAGTACTAAATACTAGCCGTTGCCCTCTTATATCATATCTCTTACTTAGCCTTTAAATAAGGACCTCTTTATATTTTAGAAGCTCGTATTAAGTATTATTACCCTTAAGATATATTATTTTATATATAATTAATATTATACCCGACGCTTTCTTAGCGCCGTCTTTTAAGGTATTTCTAAACCTTTTAGGTCTTCTAAGTCTTCCTAATATTCTAAGTCGTTATCGATTAAACTATTCCTTATTAACTCTTCTAAATCGTCTTCGGGATATTCTTCGTATATAAGATCACCTTAATCCGATACTAATTTTAGGCCTCTTTAGGTTAGGTATCGGATCGTAAATACCTATACTCTTAAGCTCTTTATTTTCTCTTAAAGTAGATTTAATAGTTTTATTTAAGTACCTAAAAAACCCTTATAATTAAGCCGTCTCGATAATATATCGGCCGGGTTAAACTTCCTAAGCTAATATTTAATTACGAACTTAAAAAGCGCTAAGTATATATATTATTTAGCTTACTTTTTATTAAGTTTCGGTTATTTTATAAAAGTTTATAAGTTAGTATAATCCGATAATACTTCGATTACGAATCGGCTCCCTTTTAGATAATACCTTTAATATCGGAAAGATTCGATAATAACAAATAATTCTTTATCTAAGATATTATAATTTAGTTCTAATCTAATAAACTTATAAGACTAAAACGTTATAAGGTATTATTTATCTTTATCGTCTTATTAAAAGGCGATATTAGATATAGCTTAATTAAAGGTATCCGTTTCTAATTATACGTAACGATTTAGGTCGAAGTATTATAATAAGGGAGCTAACTAAAATATTATCTTAAAGATTATAAATATCTACCGTTTCGGTATACCGAGGACTACTAATCTTAGTTTCTTACCGTTCCTACTCCCTTTTAATAAGGAAGTTAAAGATAAAACGAGGCCGGAATAGCTTTTAATAAAATAACGATAAAAATTACAAAACTTAAGGAAAACTTAAACGTTATAATAACTAATAAGTTCCGGTTATAAAACGATAATATTTATATAGCTCGGATTTATAAAAACTCCTTTAACCGATATAATATAGCTAAGAAATTCTACCTAATCTTAAAAGAAGATATATTTATTAGGTTTAACGTAAAGTTCCGTAAACCGGAGGCGATCTAAGACTTATCCGATATAGTAGAGGTACGTATCCTTATCTTTTAAAAAGATAAGGATATTATTAAGGTAAGCTATATAAAAGTCGTCGAATAAACCTCGTAAAACTAAGTATATATAGTTCTAAAACGTTATTAAGGTATTAGTTAAGTTAAATAATATAACTAAGAACTCGTAATAACCGTATCGTATCCGAAATATTATCTTCTACTCGTCCTCTTCTTTAATATAGATACGATAATAAGTATCCTTAATATTAATTTTAGTAAAGAATTATATATTTACGGCGTAGTCTAAGATCTCGGATATAAGAGGTAAGGGATATCGGTTATAAATCGTAGCCTTATTAAGGCCGTAGTAATTTATATAAAAATATAATAAATTATTCTTTTTAAAGACGAATAAGATAAACGCTCCGGTTAAGGACTTAGAAGAGTATATATAGTTATTTACCAAATTCTTATTAAAGAATTTATAAAACTAAGCTAATTTACGTTAAGATAATAAGTAAATCGGTTTATAAGGTAGTTCTTATCCCTTAATTAGGTTAATCGTATAATTAGTCTCTTTAGTTCGCGATAAAATACTAATATTAAAGGATTTAAAGATATCCTTCTAAGGTAGTAGTTCGGCTAGTAAATCTTCTGATCTTAATATAAGACCGTTAATCTCTTCTTCGTTACTTAATAGGAATTACTCTAATATATTCCGTATAACGTAGACCTTTATAATATTACGAATAACGTATTTAAAGTCTTATTCTAAAATAATCTAAAATATACGCTTATTATATTCGAATTATTACTCCCTTCTCTACGTAATTACGTAAATATAATAGTTTTCTATTATCGTTATAAATAAAATAACGGAACTCTTATCTAAAACATATTCTATTTCGATATAAGCCCGGATTACTTCTTTTATATAATAAGGCTTAGAGTTGGAGAGCCGAGGCTACACCGTTCCGGTGCTAACCCCGCTCTACTTCTAACTTATATACTTATACGGGTATAAGCATAGGTCCGAAAGCTAAATAAGGTTCTAGGACTCCCCCTAAGCTAATAGTCTTAGGTTTTTTCTCTCTTTAAGAATTAGTCTATAGATTATAAGACCCTTATAGTACTAAATATTAGCCGTTGCCCTCTTATATTATATCTCTTACTTAGCCTTTAAATAAAGATCCCTTTATATTTCTAATTCTTTTATCCGTTTAGGCTACCTAAGAGATACGATATCTAATCTAAGTAATACCCGTATAATTCGTAGTAGAAAGGCTACCGGTAAATAACCGGCTTACCTAAGGGGTTCGGGTTAGAGTTCCGGAACGATACCCTTAGATAACGACTTCGAAGACGAATTATAATTAAAAGAGGAAGAAGTCGAGTTCGTCCCCGATCTTATATCGGGACGGTTTAAAATAGCGGCCCGCCTAAATCCCTTTATCGTTATAATACTCCTTATTATTACGGGACTTAAGGCGGATACTATTATTACTAAAGACCTTTAACGTATAAAGGAGTAGCGTAAGATCTTTACGGCCTATATTTTGGCTTAGGAGGAGATCCGTAAATTATAATAATCGATTTATAAATATACGGATAAGGAATCGGACTCGGATCCTTTTTACGGATTAGAGATTAAGATTAAGAATATTCCCGAATTAAAGCTTAACTATATAATCTAATAACGTTAAGATTAGCTTTACGTTCTTAAAAGGGGATTTAGAAGCGTAAAATATAAATATCGTATAAAAGAGAGTCGTATCTTTAAAGCTTTTAATTAATTATAACCTAACTACTAATCCCGTTAAGACCGTTATATATAAAACTAATAAGAAATTAATCCCGACTTTAACGAAACTAATTAAAATACGTTTAAAGAATAAACTATTACCTTTTTATAGAATTATAAGAATCTCGATATTAAGTTAATATAATCCCTAAACGATATTAAATAGCTCCCGAATTAGATTTTTTAAGCTTTCGACGCTTACTTCGATTTGTTTAAGAGTAATTTTAAACGATAAAATAATAAATAGAAAGCTAATATCTTCTTTACGAAATTATAACCCGATTTATATATATATATTAAGAAGACCGTTATAATCTTACCTTAGATCCGAGATAATATAATAACTCTAATAGTTAGGTTTATCTTAGAGGTTATACTAGGCTTAAAATATAAAAGAGAATATAAAGACCGAGGAGAGGGTTTAACTACGAAACGTCCCTCGTTCGGTAAAGGCGTATCCTATAATACCCCTTCTTAAGATAAAGGCCGAGGATTTCGAAGATATAATACGAAGCGTAGCTATAAGAGTACTAATTATAAAAGAATAAGTAATAAGAGTTAAGATCCGCTCTTAATCGGAGGTAATCTTATTAAAAAAGATAAAAAACAAAATCGGTATTATATCTACGATAATATTAAATATTATATCCTAAATTATCCTAATAAATAACGTATAATAATAAGATTAATAATTTATATCTAAGGCGGCTCTGTTCGAGGCTAGGGCCGAGGAGGTAGCCGAGGACGAGGTTACTACGGGTTAAGCCCTAATAATATCCTTATAAGCCTAAAAGCGAAGCCGGAAGAGTAAAGCTTACGGGCCCTTCCGGTTAGAAAACCGTAAATATTATTAACCGCTTTTATATCTTTATTCGTATCTTTTCTTAACTTATATTAAATACGTTTACGGATTTAGATACTAAAGCTAAAGTAGATACGATTAATATTACGGTAATAAAGTAATATTACCTTTAATAAAGAAAATTAATTATACCTCTTATCGAGGTAATTAAGTATATAAAAGTCCTTATTTATAAAGTATAAAATATTCTTATACGCCTCCGAGATTTTCGAAGTATAATAAAGGAAGTAATCCGGGTTTATATCGAAGTAAAATATACTTTAAGCGGGAGTTCCGTTATTTTATTTATAACGATAATAAAAGATTATTATATTTATATAACTACGTAGAGAAGAGAGTAGTAGTTCGAGTATAATAAGTATATATTCTAAATCGTTTCGGAACGAAACTTTAAATACGTTATTCGTAACGTTATAAAAGTTTATATTATACGGAATATATCGGAGTAATTCTTATTAGGTAACGAAGAAGAGATTAACGGCCTTATATCGGGATTAGAAGATTTACCGACCGAACTATTACTTTAAAAGGATATCTTTAAATCCTTTAATACTAATATTTTATTACGAACTAAAGAGACTAATTATACGATTAACCTAATTAAAAGATAAGAACTACCTTATAAACCGATTTACTTATTATCTTAACGTAAATTAGCTTAGCTTCGTAAATTCTTTAATAAAAATTTAGCAAATAGCTATATATACCCTTCTAAGTCCTTAACCGGAGCGCTTATCTTATTCGTCCCTAAAAAAGACGGTTCCCTACGTCTTTATATAAACTACCGTAGCTTTAATAAGGCTACGATCCGTAACCGATACTCTTTACCTTTTATATCCGAGATCTTAGACCGCGTTATAAACGTATAATTCTTTACTAAAATTAATATTAAAGATACTTATTATTATATCTATATTAAGGAAGAGGACGAGTAAAAGATAGCCTTTCGGATACGATACGGTTATTACGAGTTTTTAGTTATATTATTCGGTTTAACTAATACCCCGGTAACGTTTTAGAACTATATATACTTAGTTTTACGAGGTTTATTCGACGACTTTTATATAGCTTATCTTAATAATATCCTTATCTTTTTAAAAGATAAGGATACGTACCTTTATTATATCGGATAAGTCTTAGATCGCCTTCGTTCTACGGAACTTTATATTAAACCTAATAAATATATCTTTTTCTAAGATTAGATAGAATTTCTTAGTTATATTATATCGGTTAAAGGAGTTTTTATAAATCCGAGCTATATAAATATTATCGTTTTATAACCGGAACTTATTAGTTATTATAACGTTTAAGTTTTCCTTAGGTTTTATAATTTTTACCGTCGTTTTATTAAAAGCTATTCCGGCCTTATTTTATCTTTAATTTCCTTATTAAAAAGGAGTAAGAACGGTAAGAAATTAAGATTAGTAATCCTCGGTATACCGGAACGGTAAGTATTTATAATCCTTAAGATAATATTTTAATTAGCTCCCTTATTACGGTATTTCGACTTAGATCGTTACGTACGATTAAAAACGGATACCTCTAACTAAGCTATATCTAATATCGCCTCTTAATAAGACGATAAAGGCAAATAATACCTTATAACGTTTTAGTCCTATAAGTTTACTAGATTAGAGCTAAATTATAATATCTTAAATAAAGAACTATTTATTATTATCGAGTCTTTCCGATATTAGAAGTATTATCTAAAAGGGAGCCGATTCGTAGTCGAAGTATTATCGGATTACGCTAACTTATAAACTTTTATAAAATAGCCGAAACTTAATAAAAGATAAGTTAAATAATATATATACTTAGCGCCTTTTAAGTTCGTAATTAAATATCGGCTTAGGAAGTCTAACCCGGCCGATATATTATCGAGACGGCTTAATTATAAGGGCTTTTTAAATACCTAAATAAAATTATTAAATCTATTTTAAGAGAAAATAAAGAGCTTAAGAGTATAAGTATTTACGATCCGATACTTAACCTAAAAAGGCTTAGAATTAGTACCGGATTAAAATAATCTCGTATACGAAGAATATCCCGAAGACGATTTAGAAGAGTTAGTAGAGAATAGTTTAATCGATAACGACTTAGAATACTAAGAAGATTTAAAAGACTTAGAAGGTTTAGAAACGCCTTAAGAGAAAGTATTAAAAGAGCGTCGGATATAATATTAATTATTTATAAAATAATATATCCTAAGGGTAATAATACTTAATACGAGCTCTTAGGAATAGGCTTTAGAAATAAGTATTATAAAAGACTTAAAAGACCTAATTATATAGTTATAAGAAGTAAATCCGGAGATATAACGTATTAAAAATAAAACGTTATAAAATAGATAAACCCGATTATAATCGGCGTAGACCGTTTATAAAGATAGAATAATCTAGTTTAGGGACCGATTATATATCTTAAGGTTAAAGGGACTTAGATAAGAGCTATTATACTTATATTACGACGGAATAGACGTAGGGTACTTCGGCGTCGGCTATATTATAAAGTTACTTTAATATAAATATTATTAAATCGGTATATATACCGACGTTAAGAAATACGTTGTAAGCTATATTATTTATTAAGGAACGGTATCTAAGAGATATAAGCCTTATAATAAGCTCGAATTACTCCCGATACTTATATATCTTTTTAAAAAAGTTTCGATAAACTTTATTATAAGGCTACCCTCCGTTTAATATAAAGGCGAAAATATAGATATAATCCTAATAATAATAGACCGATTTACTAAGTATACGTTATTCCTACCTATTAGTACGACGATCACATCGGTAGAATTAGTAAAACTCTTCTATATTAAAGTAAAACTTAGATACGGTGCCCCTAAAGGAATGGTTTCGGACCGGGGTAGCGTCTTTATAAGTTAGTTCTAGATAAACCTTTGTTATTATAATAAGATTTAACGACGCTTATTAATAACGTACTACCCCTAAACCGATAGTTAAACTAAAAGGGTAAACCAAACGCTCGAAAGTTACCTTAGGTTATTTATCGATTCGCAATAGCTAATATAACCGAATCTACTCCCCTTAATATAGTTTGCCTATAATAACGCGTAAAGTATAATAATCGGCTTAAATACTAATAAAGTATTACTAAGTTATATATTTAACTTCCACCTTAGAACCGAGGACGGTTCTAATCGGAGGGAGGTACCGGTAATAATAGATAGATTAGAGAAACTAGTAATACTAAGGAGTAAGTTATAAGAACGTTAGCGAACTACTATAGAAAGATAAGCGAAGTATTACAACGCGAAGTATATACCTAAGATACTAAAAGAAGGTAGTTTAGTAGCTCTTTCGACTAGAAACTTAAGGTTAAAAGTACCTAATAAGAAGTTGGCCCCTAAGTTTATTAGACCTTTTAGGGTCTTTATAGTAATCGGATTATAAGCGTACCGTATTAGCTTACTAATATAGTATAAACGTTTATATAACGTATTCCCTATTAGTTTATTAGAACCTTAGAACCTATAGGAAGGAGAGTATCTAAAGAATTACTTCTAAATACCTAAGTTAAAAGACGATAACTAATAGGTAATAGAAGAGATTAAGGATAAGCACCGGATCGGCGGTAAAACATAGTTCTATATAAAGTAGGAAGGTTAGCCCTTAGAATATAATTAATAGGTTAATAAAGAGGATATATAAGCCCTAAAGGCTATTATAAAATTTAGGAAGTAAGCTATAAAGACTAAATTACCCTCTTATAAAACGGAACTACTAATATAGTCTAATACGAGGACGGAACGGGTTAAGCCTACCCCTACTCCGAAGAGAAAGAGGGGAAGACTTAGAAAAATAGACTAAGGGAATTAGTATAAAAAGGGGAGATTCCTCGTAAGAGGTGAATTTTAAGAGAAGCTACTAAAAGTATAAAGACTATCCTATAGAACGCTAAGTACCGACCCCGAAACGGACCCGAAAAACTCTTAAACTACTACTAAGGACGATATATTATAAGCTATTTATAATAAGTAAGGTACTCCTTAATAATCGGTATCCGATAGTCCTAAGCTCCGTATAAGTTAATTATTAGGTCCCGGATATTAGACAAATCTATTACCAAATAATCCTCCCCGACCCGGAGGTTAGGGTAACCTACTTCGCTTAGGAGTAAATATAGCTTTCCGTCGGTACTAGCTAACGTTATACGTATATTATAATAACGTTAGTACTTATAAAACAACTCCTAAAATAGACCGGATTAGTTAGTAATCACGATAAAAGGGATATAAGAGACTTACTAAGCCCTACTTTTCTAGTTTTCTATTAGACTCGGAAATCTTCTATACCGAAGAATAGGCTCCGACCGCCTCTATAAAATTACGTATCAAATTAACTATAGCATTACCGACCAACTAACGAACCTCTCGGTAGTAGAGGTAAAACCCCTCTTTATCGGCCTTATAGAACCTACGGGCTTAGCTAAAGATTATCTTAATATCTTCCTAATCTCTTTATATATCTAACGGTACCTACGAAACGGAGAACCGTTTCCGAAGCAACGTTTATATATTCGAGACGAGATAACATCCTAGGTATAACTCGGATTCGGGATACTATTACGGAAGCGTTTTAGGTTATTCGAGGTATACTAGACCCGTAAGCAAATTAAATATAAGTTAGGGGAGATATAAACGTATTTCGCTAGTAGGCGAACTTTAGGGGCCGCCTTATCCTTCTTAGATACCGTAAACGTCTCTAAGGTAAGCTCCGGTATAGTAGCGGGGAGCGTTAACGCTACCGTAAATAAAGGCTAATCCGACGTAGGAATATCGAGTATAGTAATATCGGCTTACGACGACCGACGGGCTAAAGGCCGGGATACTACCTTACCTTTACCTTTAGACTAACGATTAGGGCCAACGGTAGATATAATAGATTAGGGCCGGAAAGGTACTAATAAGGAGGATAAGAGAGTTTAAAGGCTATTAACTATTTGTAAAAAAAAAAAAAAGAGTTATAGAGCTACTAGTCGAATAAGCCTAAGAAAAGGAAAAGAATAAGAAGAGGTTTACTACTAAACCAAACGGCTTAATATACCCTCTACGATTTATAATAGAGACCGACCGAACTATAATAGGACCTATAAATCGTAGATCTATAGTAGGGCCTAAGGCTATAAGGCTTAGGGTCAACGGCTATAACGTAGTAGAACTAGAAGCGCCTAGTAGCTGAGGTTAGCTACTATAGAGGGGGGAACAATTATAATAAGGCTTAGAGTTGGAGAGCTAAGGCTACACCGTTCTGGTGCTAACCCCGTTCTACTTCTAGCCTATATACCTATACGGGTACGAGTACGGGTCCGAGAACTAAATAGGGTTCTAGGACTCCCCCTAAGCTGATGGTCTTAGGTTTCTTCTCTCTTTAAGAATTAGTCTATAGACTATAGGACCCTTATAGTACTAAATACCAGCCGTTGCCCTCCTATATTATATCTCTTACTTAGCCTTTAAATAAGGACCCCTTTATAGTCCTTAATTCGGAGGTAGAAGTTAGATATATAACTTAGTAATACTTTATTAATACTTAAGCCGATTATTATATTTTTCGTATTATTATAAATAAACTATATTAAAGGGAGTAGAGTTAGTTACGTTAACTATTACGAATCGATAAATAATTTAGAATAATTTTTAAGTATTTAGTTTACTCTTTTAGTTTAACCGTCGGTTTAAAGATAATACGTTATTAATAAATATCGTTAAATCTTATTATAATAGTAGAGGTCTATCTAAAACTAGCTTATAAAGACGCTACTTCGGTTTAAAACTACTCCTTTAAAGATACCGTGTCTAAGTTCTACTTTAATATAAAAGAGTTTTATTAATTCTCCTAATATAATCGTCGTATTAATGAGTAAGAATAATATATACTTAGTAAATCGGTTTATTATTACTAAGATTACGTCTACGTTTTCGCCTTTATATTAAATAAAGGGTAACCTTATAATAAAGTTTATTAAGACTTCTTTAAAAGAGCGTATAAGTATCGGGAGTAATTCGAGCTTATTATAAGGTTTATATCTCTTAGATACCGTTCCCTAATAGATAATATAACTCGCGATATATTTTTTAATATCGTTATATATACTATAAAGAGGTCCTTATTTAAAGGCTAAGTAAGAGATAGGATATAAGAGGGCAACGGCTAGTATTTAATATTATAAAGGTCTTATAGTCTATAAACTAATTCTTAAAGAGAGAAGAAACCTAAGACTATTAGCTTAGGAGGAGTCTTAGAACCTTATTCGGTTCTCGGACCCGTACTCGTACCCGTATAAGTATATAAGTTAAAAGTAGAATAAGGTTAGTATCGGAACGGTATAGCCTCGGCTCTCTAACTCTAAGCTTTATTATAATTATTCCCCCTTTTATAATAGCTAACCTTAGCTATTAGGCGCTTCTACTTTTACTATACTATAACCGTTAACCCTAAGCCTTATAGCCCTAAGCCTTATTATAGATCTACGATCTATAGATCTTATTATAATTCGGTCGGTCTTTATTATAAATCGTAGAAGGTATATTAGGCCGTTTAGTTTAGTAACGAACCTCTTCTTATTTTTTTTTCTTTTCCTAAACTTATTCGATTAGTAGCTTTATAACTCTTTTTCCTTATAAATAGTTAATAGTTTTTAAACTCTCTTATCCTCCTTATTAATATTTTTCCGGTCTTAATCTATTATATTTACCGCTAACCCTAATCGTTAATCTAAGAGTAAAGGTAAGATAATATCTTAGCTTTTAGCTTATCGGTCGTCGTAAGCCGATATTATTATACCCGATATTCCTACGTCGGACTAACCTTTTTTTATAATAATATTAACGCTCTCCGTAATTATATCGGAGCTTACCTTAGAAACGTTTACGGTATCTAAGAAGAATAAGGCTATCTTTAAAGCTCGCTTTTTAACTAAATACGTTTATATTACCCTTAACTTATATTTAACTTATTTAAGGGTCTAATATACCTCGAATAATTTAGAGCGTTTCCGTAATAGTATACCGAATCTAAGTTATACTTAAGATACCGTCTCGTTTCGAATATTCAAATATTACTTCGGAAACGGCTTTCTTTATAATTAGGTTAGTTCTTTAATCTTTTTCGAATCCGTAATAAGATTAGTTTACTAATATTTCGTAAATACCGCTAAGTATATAAAAAGATTAGGAAGATATTAAGATAATCTTTAGTTAAGTTTATAGGTTTTATAAGGCCGATAAAAAAGGGTTTTACCTTTACTACTAAGAGGTTCGTTAGCTAATCGGTAATATTATAATTAACTTAATATATAATTTCGTAGAAGCGGTCGGAGTTTACTTTTCGGTATAAAAGATTTTTAAGTTTAATAGAAAATTAAAGAAGTAAGGCTTAGTAAGTCTTTTATATCCTTTCCGTTATAATTATTAGCTAATCCGGTTTATTCTAAGAGCTATTTTATAAATATTAACGTTATTATAATACGTATATAACGTTAGCTAATACCGACGGGAAACTATACTTACTCTTAAGCGAAGTAAGTTATCTTAGCCTCCAGATCGAGGAGAATTATTTAGTAATAGATTTATCTAATATCCGGGATCTAATAATCGACTTATACGAAGCTTAGGATTACCGAATACCGATTATTAAGTAATACCCTATTTAATATAAATAGCTTATAATATATCGTTCTTAACCGTAAGTTAGGAGTTTCGGGTTTATTTTAAGGCCGGTACTAAACGTTTTATAAGATAGTCTTTTTATATTTTTAATAGCTTATTTTCAAAATTTACCTCTTATAAAGAATCTCCCCTTTTTATACTAAGTCCTTTAATCCCTTTTTTTAAGTTTTCCCTTCTTTCTCTTCTAAGTAGGGGTAGGTTTAACCCGTTCCGGCTTTATATTAAGTAATATTAGTAGTTCCGTTTTATAAAAGGGTAATTTGGTTTTCGTAGCTTACTTCCTAAATTTTATAATAGCTTTTAAGGCTTATATATCCTTTTTATTAACTTATTAATTATATTCTAAAGGCTAACCTTCTTATTTTATATAGAATTATATTTTACCGCGGATTTAGTACTTATCCTTAATCTCTTTTATTCCTTATTAGTTATCGTCTTCTAACTTAGGTATTTAGAGATAATTCTTCAGATATTCTCCTTCTTATAGATTTTAAGGTTCTAATAAACTAATAAGAAATACGTTATATAATTATTTATATTATATTAGTAAGCTAATATAATACGCTTATAATCCGACTATTTGTAATAAGGCTTGGAGTTGGAGAGCTAAGGCTACACCGTTCTAGTGCTGACCCTGCTCTACTTCTAGCCTATATACTTATACGGGTACGAGTACAGGTCCGAGAACTAAATAGGGTTCTAGGACTCCCCTTAAGCTAATAGTCTTAGGTTTCTTCTCTCTTTAAGAATTAGTTTATAAACTATAAGACCCTTATAATACTAAATATTAGCCGTTACCCTCTTATATTATATCTCTTACCTAGCCTTTAAATAAGGACCCCTTTATATTTCTAATTCTTTTATCCGTTTAAGCTACCTAAGAGATACGATATCTAACCTAAGTAGTACCCGTATAATTCGTAGCGGAAAGGCTACCGGTAAGTAACCGGCTTACCTAAGGGGTTCGGGTTAGAGTTCCGGAACGATACCCTTAGATAACGACTTCGAAAACGAATTATAATTAGAAGAGGAAGAGGTCGAATTCGTCCCCGATTCTATATTAAGACGGTCTAAGATAGCGGCCCGCCCAAATCCCTTTATTACTACGGTACTCCTTATTATTATAAGACTTAAGGCGGATACTATTACTACTAAAGACCTCTAATATATAAAGGAGTAGCGTAAGATCCTTACGGTCTACGTTTTAGCTTAGGAGGAGATTTATAAATTATAACGGTCGATTTATAAATATATAAATAAGGAATCGGACTCGGACCCCCCCTACGGATTAGAGATTAAGATTAAGAATATTCCCGAATTAAAGCTTAATTATACGGTCTAATAATACTAAGATTAGCTCTGCGTCTTTAAGAGGGGATTTAAAGACGTAAAGCGTAAATATCGTATAAAGGAGAATCGTATCCTTAAAGCCTTTAATTAGCTATAACCTAACTATTAGTCCCGTTAAGACTATTATATATAAAATTAATAGGAAATTGATCCCGACTTTAACGAAACCGATTAAGATATATTTAAAGAGTAAACCGTTACCCTCTTATAAAATTATAAGAATCTCGATACTAAGCTAATATAATCTTTAAACGATATTAAATAGCTCCCGAATTAGACTTCTTAAGTTTTCGACGTTTATTTCGATTCGTTTAAGAATAACTTTGAACGATAAGACGATAAATAAAAGGCTAACCTCTTTTTTATAAAACTATAACCCGATTTACGTATATATATTAAGAAGACTATTACGGTCTTATCTTAAACCCGAGACGGTATAATAGCTTTAATAATTAAGTTTACCTTAGAGGTTATATCGGGTCTAAAGCGTAAAAGAGAATATAAAAATTATAAAGAGGGTTTAATTACGAAACGTCCCTTATTCGGCGGAGGCGCGTTTTATAACACCCCTTCTCGAAATAGAGGCCGAGGATTTCGGAGATATAATATAAAGCGGGGCTATAGAAGTACTAATCGTAAGAGAATAGGTAATAAGAGTTAAGATCCGCCCTTAACCGGAGGTAATCTTATTAGAGAAGATAAAAAATAAAATCGGTGTTATATTTACGATAATATTAAGTATTATACCCTAAATTATCCTAATAAATAACGTATAGTAATAGGATTAGTAATTTATATTCGGGGTAGCTTTATTCGAGGCCGGGGCTAAAGAGGTAGTTAAAGACGAGGTTACTACGAGTTAAGCCTTAATAATACCCCCGTAAGCTTAAAAGCGAAGTCGGAAGAGTAGAGCTTATAAGCTCTTTCGGTTAAAAAACCGTAGATATTATTAGCCGCTTTTATATCCTTATTCGTATCCTTTCTTAGCCTATATTAGATACGTTTACGGACTTAGATACTAATCCTAAGGTAGATACGATTAATATTATAGTAGTAAAGTAATATTACTTATAATAAAGAGAATTAACTATATCTTTTATCGAAGTAATTAGGCGTATAAAAGTTTTTATTTATAAAGTATAAAACGTTCTTATACGCCTCCGAGATTCTCGGAGTATAATAAAAGAAGTAATTTAGGTCTATGTTAAAGTAGAATACGCTTTAAGTAGGAGTTCCGTTATTTTATTTATAACGATAATAAAAGATTACTATATTTACGTAATTACGTAGAGAAGGGAGTAGTAATTCGAGTATAATAAGCGTACGTTTTAGATCGTTTTAGAACGAAGCTTTAAATACGTTATTCGTAACGTTATAAAGGTCTACGTTATACGGAATATATCGGAGTAATTCTTATTAGGTAGCGAAGAGGAGATTAACGGCTTTATATCGGGATTAAAAGATTTACCGGTAGAACTATTACCTTAGAAGGATATCTTTAAATCCTTTAATATTAATATTTTACTACGAACTAAAGAGATTAACTATACGATTAACTTAATTAAGAGATAAGAACTATTTTATAAACCGATTTACCTATTATCTTAACGTAAATTAGCTTAGTTTCGTAAATTCTTTGATAAGAATTTAGTAAATAGCCGTATACGCCTTTCTAAGTCCTTAACCGAAGCGCTTATTTTATTCGTCTTTAAAAAGGACGGTTTATTACGTTTTTATATAAATTATTACGGCCTTAATAAGGCTACGATCTATAACCGATACCCTTTACCTCTTATATCCGAGATCTTAAACTATATTATAAACGTATAATTCTTTATTAAAATTAATATTAAGGATATTTATTACCGTATCCGTATTAAGGAAGGGGATAAGTAAAAGATAATCTTTCGGACGCGATATAGTTATTACGAGTTCTTAGTTATATTATTTAGCTTAACTAATACCTCGGTAACGTTTTAGAACTATATATATTTGGCTTTACGAGGTTTACTCGACGATTTTTATATAACTTACCTTAATAATATCTTTATCTTTTTAAAGGATAAGGATATATACCTTTATTATATCGGATAAATCTTAGAATATTTCTATTTTATAGAACTTTATACTAAACTTAGTAAATATATCTTCTTTTAAGATTAGGTAGAATTTCTTAGCTATATTATATCGGTTAAAAGAGTTTCTATAAATCCGAGTTATATAAATATTATCGTTTTATAACCGGAACCTATTAATTATTATAACGTTTAAGTTTTCCTTAAGTTTTATAATTTTTACCGTCGTTTTATTAAAGGCTATTCCGGCTTTGTTTCGTTTTTAACTTCCTTACTAAAAGGGAGTAAGAACGGTAAGAAACTAGGATTAGTAATCCTCGGTATACCGGAACGGTAGGTATTTATAGCCCTTAAGGTAACGTTTTAGTTAGCTCCCTTATTACGGTACTTCGACTTAGATCGTTACGTACGATTAGAAACGGATATCTTTAACTAAGTTATATTTAGTATCGCTTCTTAATAGGACGATAAAGGTAAATAATACCTTATAACGTTTTAATCTTATAAGTTTACCGGATTAGAGCTAAATTATAATATCTTAGATAAAGAACTATTTATTATTATCGAGTTTTTCCGATATTAGAGGTATTATTTAGAAAAGAGCCGATTCGTAATCGAAGTATTATCGGATTACGCTAACTTATAAACTTTTATAAAATAACCGAAACTTAATAAAAGGTAAGCTAGATAATATATATATCTAACGTCTTTTAAGTTTATAATTAAATATCGGCTTAGGAAGTCTAACTTAGCCGATATATCGTCGAGACGGCCTAATTACGAGGGCTCCTTAAGTACTTAAATAAAATTATTAAATCTACTTTAAGAGAAAATAAAGAGCTTAAGAATATAAATATTTACGATCCGATATCTAACTTAAAGAAGCTTAGAATTAATACCGGATTAAGGTGATCTCGTATATAAAGAATATCCCGAAGACGATTTAGAAGAGTTAGTAAAGAATAGTTTAGTCGATAACGACTTAGAATACTAAGAAGACTTAGAAGACTTAGAAGGTTTAGAAATACCTTAAGAGAAGGCGTTAAGAAAGCGTCGGGTATAATATTAATTATTTATAAAATAATATATCTTAAAAGTAATAATACTTAATACGAGCTCCCGGAAATAGGCTTTAGAAATAGGTATTATAAAAGACTTAAAAGACCTAATTATATAGCTATAAGAAGTAAATCCAAAGATATAACGTATTAAGAGTAAAATATTATAAAATAAATAAACCCGATTATAATCGGCGTAAACCGTTTATAAGGATAAAATAGTCCGGTTTAAAGACCGGTTATATATCTTAAGGTTAAAGGGACTTAGATAAGAGCTATTATACTTATATTATAACGGAACGGACGTAAAGTACTTCGGTATCGGTTATATTATAAAGTTGTTCTAATGTAAATATTATTAGATTAGTATATATACCGACGTTAAGAAATACGTTACGAGCTATATTATCTATTAGGGAACGGTATCTAAGAGATATAAGCCTTATAATAAGCTCGAATTACTCCCGATACTTATACGCCCTTTTAAAGAGGTCTTAATAAACTTTATTATAAGGTTACCCTCCGTTTAGTATAAAAACGAAAACGTAGATATAATCTTAATAATAATAGACCGATTTACTAAGTATACGTTATTTTTATTTACTAATACGACGATTACGTCGGTAGAATTAGTAAAACTCTTTTATACTAAAGTAGAACTTAGATACGGTGCCCTTAACGGAGTAGTTTCGGATTAGGGTAGCGTTTTTATAAGTTAATTTTAGATAGACTTTTATTATTATAATAAGATTTAACGATACTTATTAATAATATACTACCTTTAAACCGACGGGTAAATTAAAAGGATAAACTAAATATTTAAGAATTACCTTAGATTATTTATCGATACGTAATAGTTAATATAGCCGAATCTACTCCCCTTAATATAGTTTACTTATAATAACGTATAAAATATAACGATCGGTTTAAGTACTAATAAAATATTACTAAGCTATATACTTAACTTTTACCTTCGAACCGAGGACGGTTTTAATCGGAGGGAGGTACCGGTAATAATAAATAGATTAGAGAAACTAGTAATACTAAGGAGTAAGTTATAAAAACGTTAGCGAATTATTATAAAAAGATAAGCGAAATATTATAACGCGAAGTATATACTTAAGATATTAAAAGAAGGTAGTCTAATAGCTCTTTCGATTAGAAACTTAAGGTTAAAAGTACTTAATAAGAAGTTAGCCCTTAAGTTTATTAGACTTTTTAGGGTCCTTATAATAATCGGATTATAAGTATACCGTATTAGTTTACTAATATAATATAAACGTTTATATAACGTATTCCTTATTAGTTTATTAGAATTTTAGAATCTATAAGAAAGAGAGTATTTAAAGAATTACCTTTAGATACTTAAGTTAGAAGACGATAATTAGTAAGTAATAAAAGAGATTAAAGATAAGCGCCGGATCGGCGGTGAAACGTAGTTCTATATAAAGTAGGAAGGTTAGCCCTTAGAATATAATTAATAAGTTAATAAAAAGGATATATAAGCCTTAAGGGCTATTATAAAATTTAGGAAGTAAGCTATAAAGACTAAATTACCTTCTTATAAAACGGAACTACTAATATAGTCTAATACGGGGACGGAACGGGTCGAGCCTACCCTTACTTCGAAGAAAAAGAGGGGAAGACTTAGAAAAATAGACTAAGGGAATTAATATAAAAAGGAGAGATTCCTTATAAGAGGTGAATTTTAAGAGAAGCTACTAAAAATATAAAGATTATCTTATAAAACGCTAAGTACCGACCCCGAAACGGACCCGAAAAACTCCTAAACTATTACTAAGGACGATATATTATAGGTTATTTATATTAGGTAAAGTACTCCTTAATAATCGGTATCCGATAATCTTAAACTCCGTATAAGTTAATTATTAGGTCCTAGATATTAGATAAATCTATTACTAAATAATCCTCCCCGATCCGGAGATTAGGGTAACCTACTTCGCTTAAGAGTAGATATAACTTTCTATCGGTATTAATTAACGTTATATATATATTATAATAATATTAATATTTATAAAATAGCTCTTAGAATAGATCGGATTAGCTAATAATTACGATAAAATAGATATAAGAGATTTACTAAGCCTTACTTTTCTAATTTTCTATTAAATTTAGAAATCTTTTATACCGAAGAATAAGCTCCGACTACTTTTATAAAATTATATATCAAATTAACTATAATATTACCGACTAACTAACGAACTTCTTAGTAATAAAGGTAAAACCCCTCTTTATCGGCTTTATAAAACTTATAAGTTTAATTGAAGATTATCTTAATATCTTCCTAATCTTTTTATATACTTAACGGTACTTACGAAACGTTAGTAAATAGGTCCGGTTCCGGACTCGAAGAGGATTAAAGGACTAACCTAATTATAAAGAGAGCTATTTCCAAAGTAACGTTTATACGTTCGAGACGAAATAGCGTCTTAGGTATAACTCGGATTCGGGATACTATTACGGAAGCGTTTTAGGTTATTCGAGGTATACTAAATCCGTAAGTAAGTTAAATACGGGTTAGGGGTGATATAAACGTATTTAGCTAAGGTACGAACTTTTAAAGCCGCCTTATCCTTCTTAGATATTATAAACGTCTTTAAGGTAAGCTCCGGTATAATCGTAGGGAGCGTTAGCGTTACCGTAAGTAAAGGTTAATCTAACGTAGGAATATCGGGTATAATAATATCGGCTTACGACGACCGATTAGTTAAAGGCCGGGATATTACCTTACTTTTACTTTTAGACTAATAATTAGGGTTAGCGGTAGATATAGTAGATTAGGGCCGGAAAGGTATTAATAAGGAGGATAAGAGAGTTTAAAGACTATTAATTATTTGTAAGAAAAAAAAAGAGTTATAAAGCTACTAATCGAATAAGCTTAAAAAAAGGAAAAGAAGAGGAAAAGGTTTATCGTTAAACTAAATAGCTTAATATACCCTTTACGATTTATAATAAAGACCGACCGAATTATAATAAGACTTATAGATCGTAGATCTATAATAAGGCTTAGGGCTATAAGGCTTAGGGTTAACGGTTATAACGTAGTAGAATTGGAAGCGCTTTATAGCTAAGGTTAGTTATTATAAAGGGGGGAATAATTATAATAAGGCTTGGAGTTAGAGAGCTAAGGCTATACCGTTCCGGTGCTAACCCCGCTCTGCTTTTAGCCTATATACCTATACGGGTACGAGTACGGGTCCGAGAACTAAATAGGGTTCTAAGACTCCCCTTAAGCTAATAGTCTTAGGTTTCTTCTCTCTTTAAGAATTAGTCTATAGATTATAGGACTCTTATAATACTAAATACCAGCCGTTGCCCTCTTATATCATATCTCTTACCTAGCCTTTAAATAAGGACCCCTTTATACTATTATAAAGACCTTAAAAGGTTTAATAAATTTAAAGGCTAACTTTTTATTAGGTATTTTTAACCTTAAATTCTTAGTTAAAAGAGTTATTAGACTACCTTCTTTTAATATCTTAGATATATACTTCGTATTATAATACTTTACTTATCTTTTTATAACGGTTCACTAATATTCTTATAGCTTACTCCTTAGTATTATAAGTTTCTCTAATCTATTTATTATTACTAATACCTCTCTTCGATTAGAACCGTCTTCGGTTCGGAGATAGAAGTTAAGTATATAGCTTAGTAATATTTCATTAGTACTTAAGCCGATTATTATATTTTATACGTTATTATAAGTAAACTATATTAAAAGGAGTAGATTCGGTTATATTAGTTATTACAAATCGATAAATAACCTAAGATAACTTTCGAGCGTTTAGTTCGCCCTTTTAATTTAATTATCGGTTTAAGGGTAATATATTACTAATAAACGTCGTTAAATCTTATTATAATAATAAAGGTTTATCTAAAATTAGCTTATAAAAACATTACCCCGGTTTAAGACTACTTTTTTAAAGGTATTATATCTAAGTTTTATTTTAATATAAAAGAGTTTGTAAAGGGGTCCTTATTTAAAGGCTAGGTAAGAGATATGATGCGGGAGGGCAACGGCTGGTATTCAGTACTATAAGGGTCCTGTAGTCTACAGACTAATTCTTGAAGAGAGAAGAAACCCAAGACC
>QVQW01000135.1:0-40006 GCA_003635345.1 Coniochaeta pulveracea | reverse complement strand
CGAACAGATTCTCAAAAAAAAAACCCCCCCCCCCCCTTCGGGGAAATCGGCTCCCATTTGGGTTAAGCCCCCCCGGGAGCCCTGCCTGTTTTTTTTTGTGGAAAAAACCAAGGTTTGTATTCCTCCTTTGGCAGGGGGGGGGGGGTGTCTTAAACCACAAAGCAAAACAAGAACCGCCATACGGACAATCACCGCCATGGTATCCCACACCCCGCGGCGGGACATCCGCCAACTGGGTCAAGAGCTACAAGAAGGCATATGAGATGGTCAGCCGCATGACGCTAGCCGAAAAAGTCAATGTCACGACCGGAACGGGCTGGATGATGGGCTTAGCGGTAGGGACGAACGGTCCCGCTGTGCACGTTGGGTTTCCGCAGCTGCAGCTGCAGGATGGACCACTAGGGATCAGATTTGCGGACAACATCTCCGCTTTCCCAGCAGGAATCACGGTGGGTGCGACTTGGAATAAGGAGTTGATGTACGCCAGGGGCAAGGCACATGGCGAGGAGGCGAGGAAGAAGGGCATCAATGTCCTGTTGGGACCATGTGTTGGCCCACTCGGTCGAATACCAGCCGGTGGACGGAACTGGGAGGGTTTCGGGGCTGACCCCTATTTGCAGGGTATAGCAGGCGCCGAGACGGTAAAGGGGATTCAGAGCGAGGGGGTGATGGCTACTATCAAGCATTTTGTAGGGAACGAGCAGGAACATTTCCGCCAGCCGTGGGAATGGGGTCTGCCGCACGCTCTGAGCTCCAATATTGACGATCGGACGCTGCATGAGCTTTACGCCTGGCCATTTGGAGACGCAGTCAAGGCTGGAGTTGCGAGTGTCATGTGCTCGTACAATATGGTCAATAATTCGTACGCCTGTGGGAACTCGAAGCTGATGAACGGAGTGCTGAAGGACGAGCTAGGGTTCCAAGGGTTTGTCATGAGTGACTGGTTGGCGCAGAGAAGCGGTGTGAGTACGGCGCTGGCGGGACTCGACATGACAATGCCCGGCGATGGACTTGGTTGGGCTGACGGGAAGTCTCTCTGGGGCAGCGAGTTGACTAAGTCTGTCTTGAACAGTTCATTACCGATGGAGAGGCTGAACGATATGGTCACCAGGATTGTCGCTGCGTGGTATCAGCTCGGCCAGGATGCCGAGGATAAGTGGCCTCGGGAGCCGCCGAATTTCTCGTCATGGACTGACACGAAGATGGGAGTCATGGCTCCAGGCAGCAACTCACCGCAAGCGGAGGTTGAGGTCAACAAGTTCATCAATGTCATGTCGAATCACTCCGTGATTGCCCGCCAAGTGGCTGCCGAGGGCACTGTGCTGCTGAAGAACGACAGGATCCTCCCCATCAGACGAGACCCAGTCAGGGATAATGCCGAGGGCAGAGTCCAGATTGGTATATTTGGAGAAGATGCTGGTCCGGGAGAAGGCCCCAACTACTGTACGGATCGTGGTTGTAACCAGGGGACGCTTGGCTCTGGCTGGGGCTCGGGGGCTGTGGAGTTTCCCTATCTCGTCAGCCCCATCGAAGCCCTTCGCCGAGAGTTTGACGACTCGAAGGTCAATCTACACGAGTACTTAACGAACGAACCCGACCTAAGCAGAGAAGAAGAAGCCACCATCAGAGATCTGGACCTCTGCATCGTCTTCGCGAGCGCCGATTCAGGCGAAGGATATATGAAACGCGACGGAATAGCCGGCGACCGAAACGATCTCTTCCTTCACAAGGACGGCGACCAGTTGATTCTTGATGTTGCTAAGAGATGTGGCGGCCCAGTTGTGGTAGTTATCCACTCTGTCGGTCCCGTGATACTTGAAACATTCATCGATCTTCCCAACGTCAAGGCTGTTCTACTCGCCAACCTCCCGGGAGAAGAATCGGGCAATGCGCTGGTAGACATTCTCTTCGGCGACGTCAACCCGTCGGGACATCTCCCCTACACTATTGGTCACAGCCTCGAAGAGTACGGCGAGGGAGCGAAGGTGATGTATTTGCCCAATGGGGTTGTCCCGCAGCAAGACTTCAAGGAGGGATTGTACATCGACTATCGCCACTTTGACAAGTACGGCATCAGCCCTCGGTTTGAGTTCGGCTTCGGGCTGAGCTACACCACCTTCGATGTGGGAAATGTCACTGTGCACCCTGTCAAAGAAAAGACACCCTTCCCGGTTAACCGTCCACCACCGGCTGCCTTTTCGCCTGACTATTCGGACCAACCGGCTCACGACAAGTCCGAAGTCCTCTTCCCAGATGACTTCCGCAAACTGGACAAGTATGTCTACCCCTATCTCACCTCTGACGAGCTGGACTCAGTCGTTGAGGCCCCCTATCCCTACCCAGCCGGCTACCACACGCCTCAACCCCCCTCTGCGGCAGGAGGAGAAGAGGGTGGACATCCGGATCTGTGGGAGACGTACGTGACTGTTCGGGCGGGAGTCAGGAACGCAGGAGCTGTGGAAGGGAAAGCAGTTGTGCAGTTGTACATGGCTTACCCTGAGCAGGCAGACGAGAAGGAAGGAGTAGACTTCCCAGTCAAGGTGCTGAGAGGGTTGGAGAAGGTGGCACTCAAGGAAGGGGAGCACCAGGAGGTGGAGTTTAACCTCACGAGGAGGGATCTGAGCTATTGGGATGTTGTGAATCAGAACTGGCGGATGGTGGTGGAGGGAGAGTATACCTTTTTGGTAGGGCTAAGCTCCAGGGATGTACTCGGTGAGGGAAAATGGTGATCACCCTTACAGCAGCACATGCCGGGATTAGCAGAAAGGATGACACCAACAGGACCTGATTTGGCATTACACGAGGGAGTATGAATAAGCTCAAAACAACCTATATAACATGAATTGGGACTACTGATGTCTCCGTGCAGGTATTTCTCATGGTATCAACATCCTCCAAGATAATTCGGGTCGACTATAATATCAGATCCTAAGTCTATGCTAAACGGACGTCATCTGGAGAGGGTACTACTGCAGCTCTTGTGTTCCATGCTGGCGTGGAAGTAGCTGCACGCCAAGAGGAGAGACACCGCTTCTTCTGCCACAACCAAATAGGCGACAGCCTAGGGTGTGGCCGCCGGGATTGGAGCAGCCGTGGAGGTGTCAAGAGCACTGCTCCCAACTGGGAGGGGGAACATGGGAATAGCGGGAATAGCAGCCGTTCCATCGGTTGGACGGGGGCTGTCGGGGTGGCTTAGGTTGTGATCTGCAGCCAGCATGTTCTCTGAGCCTTCCAGCTTCGACTTCCACGGCTTCCAGTGGGCACCCTTGCAAGGCCAGTTGTGCTGGATGAGGTTCTCGTTGATGATGTTGTAGCAGGCGAGGTAACCGTAGTAGTTGAAGATGACACCCTCGTCTTGGAGAAGGCAGAGAATGTTAGGTTGGGCTTCTTCCACAGTATGTTTCTTGGGGAGATGGGAGGATAGAGGGGCATACCGATGTTGATGAGAGCCATGACTTCGTCCTGGTGGTCGTTGTTGCACACGTTCCAGTAATTCCACCAACTGACCACGCCATGCACGATGCGGTGCTTGTCGTTGGAGCAGGTATCCATGAAGTTGCCACTTGTCAAGTCAGTCGTGGCCACAAACAAGGGAGCGGAGTGTGAGCTGTGGAGGACTTACGACTGAGTGTAGTACATGTTACCGTCCTTGTTCATGATGCTGGGAATAAAGCATTTGAGTAACGGGAGCCCATGAGTCGGCAGGAAGGGGATGGACCACACCAGTTACGCAGGTCTAAATGAGTCTTGACCCTCTTGCCGCAGACTTGATCATCGCAGCCGGCTTCGAGAATACCGTCGTTGACTGACCAGGCAGTACCGCAGCCCTCAGCCAGAAAACCTAGACCACTTCTGGGGTCGGTCGGCTCGCTCCGGGAGCTGAGTTGGTTCTCTGGACCTATGATTTGGGTCTTTTTGATACCAATAGCCTGAGCCAGGACTGCAAGGAGGTTGCCGAGCTTCATGTCTGGTGCTGTTGCTGTTGTTGGGGACAATCTTTGCTTCTTGGTGCGGTGTGCCACTTGGAGCAGTTTCTCGATGGGCCAGGCTTTGAGGTTCAGTGAGGAGAATCTTTCTTGGGTGAAGAAGAGGATTTGCAGGCGAAGCGCAACCTTGAAAGGACAAAAGAAAGTCACTGGGGCATCCGGGTCGCTGCGTATGCTGCAGTGAAGAACAGGCGCCTACCAAGGCTCTGCCAAAATCAGGGAGCAGGTGGACCCGGTCACTGGGTACTGGGTACCTGGTTACCTACCTATCTCTAGCCTCCAGAGACGCGCCTGTATTTTCTATGGCCAGCTTCGCCTACCCTGGACGTCCATTGGTCAGCTGTTGGCTGTCACCAGATTCTAGCAGCTGTGACTTCCTGGTGAAGCTCTAGGAAGGCTGCCACCTCAACCACTACGAATACAGTGACGTCACTGGCCTGCAAAAGGCAGTGTCGTTCCTCACTCAGAGGTCTCTGGGGTGCCTAGGATGTGAAGAAGACTAGGGACAGAGCTGGACAGGGTTCTCTTTGGAAGACTTGAAGATCGAGCACACAGCACCAATCCACTACAACGACCACAACATACCCGAACACGCCCATCCGAGATCGATTCTTGTCCTTCAAACTGATATCTGTGTTTTCGCGTCAATCTTTCAACATGATATTCTCTTCACTGGTCACAATAGCCGTCTCGCTCGTTGGGTTGGTTCTGAGCGACGATGGCAACCCCCAGAACTTCCGCAAGACATGCGCTAATCCCTCTGTTGATGGTACCACTCTCACAGCTCAGTGCCAAGAGGATTGCCGTGAGGTGTGCCACAACTTCTATGCCTCTAGCATGCCTCTGGGTTACTGCATTGGCTACAACCCCGGCGGAGTTCTCTATCCCCAGGAGAAGTGTGTCTTCCAAAGTTGGTACAGTACCCGCCTACTACGAATATACTAACCTGTATTGATATAGTGGTAACTTCAACACGAGCTGTCACACGTGCTGGAACAATTGGGATCACCCCGACACCATGACTTGCAACTGCACCAACGACGATGGGAGGATGACCCAGCCTAGCATCAACCTGAGTAAGTTCATCGTTATCCACAAGCCAGAATCCTTGGACACCCTTACTTCCCTCCAGCCGATGGCTTTCATGCTAAACCCATGGAATCCAAGGCCTTTCTGGCACAGTTTGCTAACAACGAACGGCTCCTTAGACACCGCTGTCGGCACCCACTGTGGACGACTGGCATGCTGGCACTACATCCACGACCTTGGTCCTCCTCTCGGCAAGCCGGATGAAACTTACTGCGAGATTCAGTCGGACCTGCCTAGTGGACAGAAGCACGCTGCTCAGCCCACTGCTGCCCCCGACCTGCTCTATGTCCACCAAGGTGTGATTCGTCGTCAGCTGTCCCTCAATGCTTCTGTCACTGGGATCTCCGCCACATACGCGACTTTCAACTCTTCGACTTTGCCAGCTCCCCTCACAATTTCGCTCCCCAGTAGTTGGTTCCCTTCCCATGCTCCGACCTTGACTGTCATCCATTCATCCACGAAGAGTGTCGCTTGATAGCTTGTTGGGAGGTTACACTTATGGCAAGGAAGTGTGGGCACGGACAAGAGTTAGTAGTGGTTTATAATCATGGTGGATCTTGAGGCTTGGGCCAACTATGCTGCAGGTAGTTTTGGTGCTCTACACTGTTGTCTTTCGATCATGGGCATCCAGATTCAAGGTATTCATGGGCAGCTGTTGCTATCTTCTTGCAGACAATCCTGAAAGGGATGGTGCATCAGTAGTTATCCTGTCTCAGCCTTTGTAATACTCAGACGAATGACAAAGTTTGGAACAAGATGCAAACAGAATCAAGATACAATATTGATCCTAGTAAGCAGACAAACGCAACTAGTGACAAAGCATAGGCACAAAGTGCAACTGTCCCACTGACTAATTCCTGGCCTTAAAAACACTGAGACCAAAGCATCAAACCGAAAAACTCTAGAGACACCCTTTCCTCCTCGTCTAGGGGGACCTTGAAGCAGCAAGACCATTCCTGTTGACGGGTGACCCTAGATGATCTCGTCTTCACGCTGCAGTGCCGAGTCCTTGTAGTCCCTGATCCCGATGGTGATCAGAAAGAAGGCGAGGACCAACCAGCTATGCGGTGCGAGTCCGATGCCCCAGTAGTTATTGTACGTGTCAGTGTCTTGAGAGTGCTCCATCAGCTGGCTGCTTTCGATCTAAGACCCATCTAGGTTCTAGGTGTAAGGTAGACTTACCACGACCCTCCCAGCCATAACACGGACAGTTCCAATAGCATGTTTCACCGAGAGTCGCCCTAGCAAGTTCAGATTTAGGTTAGTATACAATCGAGGTTAGGTAATTGCGTAGGAGAATCAGGGGTGGGGGACGGGTAATACACAGATGTGGCCAGTCAGGCGTCACAATAGAGCAGGGGTAACCCAGAACAAACATGACCAGGCACTATAGAGTGTAAGCTCCAATCTAGAGGTGAAGCACCTGCTTACCTGGTCTCTGGAATAAGCTTGCCATCGTGCCAATCGGCAAGGCACCAAGGGAGATCCAGCTCAGGCCAAGCATACAAGACACATCCGGCTCTCTTGATCGCCTGCTGCAGCATGGTGAGACGAACGTTGTGAAGGTAGACTTCAAACTCCGAATCATCCATTTCGTCAATTTCGTCCTCACACTGGTCTTCGATGGTGACCTCAGAGTCCAGTAGCCACATGCTGGTGGCCCATTCGTGGACTGGCTGAATGGGGGAACTGCCCCAGATAATAGTGCACGAGTTAGCAGAGAAGACTACCTCGGTGTCGCGGTATTGGTCAAGTTGTGCGTGTCGGAAGAGACTGGTGGCGGTAGTGACCTGGACCAGGTACCCAAGAAGCACAGAGACAACGAGGAAGAGCGACAGTGGGAAACGTGCGCCCAGGGGCCCAAAGAGAGGTGTGATGCCGTGAACCGAGGACGCCATGAGGAACGATTGACCTTGGAGGTTTTGGAGTTGTGATCTGAAGAGAGAATGGTGTATTGAACAACTGAACTGTCGGCACAATTGGCAAAGGAGTGGTAGACAGTGTTGCAGTAAGGTTGTAATGAGTGCACTCTCCTAAGTAGAGGCAAAATTGGTGATGAAAGGGTGCACCAGGTGGCACTGTTAGAGAAGGATAAGGGCTAGTATTTTCTGAAGGAGTGTGTGGGTGTTGGTGTAGAAGATTGGAAGGCTGTTGCAAGGGGGAGGCCTCTTCTCAAGCGAGGTCCTAGACGATTCAACGCCAGGCAAGAGCATGAGGACCACAGGTCACCATGGGAGATCTCCGGCTGTATAGGCCGGCGGCATGATGTTCCTGAATCACCAGGCGCCCTCATCGGTCCTTCCTGGGACCCGAGCTCGGACCCAGCCAGCTGCTCACTTATACCACATGATACCTCAGCCGATAACCACTGATAGACCTTGAATTGAAGCCTGATCACTGCAAGAAAGCCTACCTCTACGGTATAACCGGTTTGAGAGTTTTGACCGACAATTCCGGGTTACTACTCCGAAGAGCTGCTGGACCGTAGTGAGATGGGAAATCTGTTGACCACTGCAGTATTCAGCTTTCAGCAGACATGTCCTCGTATTTATCTTACACGACCCATGAACCCGCTTCTGTGACTTGAAAAGACTACGTAGATCTGCTTGAAGCCTTCCAAGTATTTTCCTAACTTGTAGATTTCATCCCTGGGGCGAGTTTAGCTAGTGGCATTTGCCCGTCTGATGCAGCTTTTGCGTGTTCCAGTCTGTCAACTCTGTATTTACCTGTAACTTGAACTTGAACCATCAATATCACAAGTTTTCTCGGGACCGCCAGATACAAATACTCAGGTAAGCATCTGGCAAATTCAACAGACGCGCCGAACCTCTGTTCGTCAGGTGGCCACGGAACTCGTCAATCCTCCTTCACCTTACCTCACCAGTGCGCCCTATTTGCACACTACCGGTTCGCCCACATTACCTAGCTTGCCTATAAAATTTCAAACAAAACAGAGAACAAAATTACCTCAGAAAGTCACGAAACCAAATTACCTACGAATTGCTACGTTATACTTTCAACAACCGATCCTCTTGCCCTTCAGTAACTTCACATTAATTGGATGCGCTTAGCAAGCGAGAAGCCTCGACCGTTGACCAAGATGGGATTCTTGGGCAAGCTCGTAATCACGCTCGCGAGCCTGGCCGCATTTGGTCAGGCATCGCCTACACATCCTTCGGCTACTCCTTCTCTCAGCCTGTCTACCTCCGGTCCAACGAAGGTCACCAGTCCCACCTCTCCAGCTTCCTCAAAGGTTCCCATCAAGCTTCCCACCGGTGAGAACGGCAAGTGGTACGTATTTGAGATGATGTGCCCACAGTGGGAGCTTGCTCGAGGATGCCTGCCAGGTCTTCCCGAGGGCTGGATGATCCGCGGATACTGCCTCACGGACGGCGACGCCCACGCCTGGTCGAACTGGCACAACATCGACGGCTGCGTCGACATCAGTCAAGCTGGCAATTTTGTTCAGCACTACGACTCAGGCAATCTCACTTCTCACTGTATTGATTGCAATGATGGCGTTCACGACACATACTTGCATCCAGCCGCAGGCGGGAACGTTCCCACCAAGTTGATGTGTTCTTGCAATGCAACTGACACAAGCGACCACTGGCATACAGTACCAGCTGCCATCATGCCTGGTAGGTCCGCCCCCAGCTAGAAGCTCACTTGAGCTGTCGAACCGCCCGAACTCATACTTTGTCTAGGCAAGTTCCTGATCGGACTCGATCATGGTCAAATCTGGTGCGCCCCTACAAGCTACGACCAGTATCCCTCCGTTCCTGAGGGCTCTACAATCGCCAAGGATCCAACAATACATGACAATCCTCGTGCAACACTTAGTCGCCGCCTTGTCCCAGTCAATAACGTCCCCAAGTCTTTGATGCCCGTCAAAGATGAGACGACCCGGAACCAGACTGTCTCTGTGGGATATTTCAAGACATGCTACTATATCACCGTCACCAAGTCTGGTAAGCCTTGACTTTCCAACCTGTCTCTCAAGAGTGACCGCGAGCTTTATACTAATATTGTGTGCAACAGACCCTGTCCTTATTGCGCTCTGCCGGGAGTCGCCGTCGATCGAGTCGCCGCTTTTATGGAACTCCCTGGAACTCAATTCCGTGTGTTACCTCGCTCCATACCTTTGAGGTCGCATGTCAGTTAACATTTGTGCAAACAGTGTTTCGCCTACCGTGGCCACAGAATCGCTTCCGGAAGCGGTCTCAACCGGGACGGATGCCGCGATTGCGTCATGAACGGATCAAGACTGCAGTGCGCTTGCAGCGCTGAGCAGAACCAGACCATGCAATACCCTCAGTTCGACACCGATAAGTATATCATCAACGACAACGGCAACCTGTGCTGCCCTGGCTCGGGTGTCTGTGCAAAGGCTAGCGCTAGCCCGCCGCCTGCACTTCAACAGCTTCAGCCGCCTCCAGAGGGCCGTCCCGCCTACCCTGACGGCAGCGGATCCTATTATCCACAGGGTGGTTATGGCCAATCAGCCTAATCACCAGTGCGAACCGCACAGTGAGGACCGGATACTTTGGTCGAAGACGGAAGCCTGAGTTGGAGGTGTCGAGGGTGAGCGGTGATACGCAAGGGCCACTTGTTACATATAGGCTTTGTAGGGTTGACGTTTTATCATCGACCGGAGATGAAGCCTTGACGTGCTAAGGGAACAATCTGCCTCTGTTTCTGTGTGTGGCTGTTTTTTTCTCACAATACATGAAGTCATCAGGTTTGAAGTAGCATACGGTACGTTGTAGATAATGTCAAAGCTCGATAAGAGTGCACCGTTGTCTTTCATGCCAAGTCCAGCCCCAGAGTGTACGTGGTCTTGGCGTGGGGAGATCTTACCGGCCAATGCATCCCTCCTTGACGCTTCACAGCGCGTCGGTTCTTCAGATTTTGTCGCCGCAGTGTCCAAACTAATTAGGTAATTTTCGTAGATCTTGGTAAGCAGGCACAGCAAGGCAGTAAGAAACTCCATCGTCCACTTCAAGATGTCACCCCAGCCCAAGACCTAGCAGCCAGCAGCAGTGAGTCCTGGTACGTAGTGCACCTGGGCATGGAAGCTGCGTGGTCGTCTTGGCGTGCAGTCCAAGCTTATCGACAGATCGACGTGACGGGACATCCGTTATCTGGCAGATCGAGCAATGACACGTGCAGATGCCCGAAGCACGTGAACACCAATCAAATGTCTGGATTAGAACTGGTCGAGGGCAACGTTCTTATCTTTGTGACCACATCCCAAGTTTCGCCAACCCAATCCTATCGAGTCACCGGAAAGCTTACCACTGCTTAGGTTAACGGCTTTGCTTGGGGCGCTCCAAACCAACTTCCAATAACGTTGACGATGCATTTTGCTTTTTCAAAAATGCTATCTCTGTCCTCCTGCCAATACGTACGGCACAACGCAAGCGCATGTATGCTCAGCCGTCCATGCTGAGCCTGCCGGTTGGACAATACCCAGGCGTGTATCTGCTGCGTCCAGCCCCGCTCGCGCATCCAGACGATGACGGCCAGCTCATCTCTTAACGAGAACCATGAGGCTTTTTTGCCTCGTCTTGCATCACCTACCAACGTGCGAAACATGACCGCACAACTGCTCCGTGGAGATGGATGAGATGTCACAGATCCGCATCCCGTATCGATAACAGTTACAGGTCGTCAAATGCCGGTGTTCTTATCTCAACTCGCAAGGGCTGCGGATCCGCTCTACTCACAACCTATGACAGTTATTTCGTACGAAGGAAGTCCGACCTTTATCTCGCATCTGCAGCCTTTGACTGGTGGCCGTCGGTACTCGGCTGCAGCCCCGGACCAGTACGACAGCGCTACGAGCGCCCTGGTGGACCTTCTCCATGGTTCCCGATCTGTGGCCCGGCAGCAATCCACAATCACATTCCACAGGTGGGGGCCCACCTCCACGATTATGGTTGCAAGTGCACCCTTGGGGTTCGAGCTTGGCTATACCCTACACACCCGTACCCCGGCTTGTCACAGGGTTTCTCAACATGCAGCTCACACGTAGTTGGAGACTACAGGGAGGCACCCTTATCAGGCTATTACATAGTACCTATTCGCTCCCCTAACTTTGGGTGCGATAGCAGCGCGAGATCGGCCGCATGTCGTGTGTATCCGTCGATATGGTGGCCAACGATAAAAGGCCTGTGGCCTCTCTGCTGCATATGGTGCAGTTCCCTGGACTTGCTCCTCTGCTCAAATCGCCACGAGTCTGCTATCACCTCTCACTGTTTAACTTTCATCACCCGGGCGTCTCCTCCCAACTTCCTTCGGCCCTGGAAAGAAGAGTAACCACCACTTCATTGAGGCACAATGACGGTTACTCCCGCGTTGAGTCAGGGGGTAGGATATGGTGTCGTGATCGGCCTTGGTATAGCCTTTGCTCTCGGTGTGTTTGTCTCGACCACTACTTGAGGCGTCGGTGGGCCGCAGCTAACACCCTTTGTTCAGGCATGATCTTGGTTACCTTCATCCTCAAACGATACAATCAAGAGCTCCAGACATCAGAACATTTCAACACCGCCGGGCGAACGGTCAAGTCTGGCCTTGTCGGCTCAGCCGTCGTCTCCTCATGGACTTGGGCGGCCACTCTCCTTCAGAGTACCGGTGTGTGCTACCGGTATGGAGTTAGTGGACCTTTCTGGTATGCTTCTGGGGCGACAGTCCAGATTCTCTTGTTTGCTACTCTTGCCATTGAGCTTAAGAAACGAGCTCCAAACGCGCATACATTCCTCGAGGTCGTCAGGGCTCGTTATGGAACTGTCGCACATATAGTGTTCATCATTTTCGGCTTGGTCACGAATATCCTCGTTTCTCTCATGCTGATCATCGGTGGGTCAGCCACCGTCAACGCCCTGACTGGTATGCCCACGGTTGCTGCCATTTATCTGCTTCCTGTCGGTGTCGTGGCTTATACAATGGTTGGAGGACTGAAGGCAACTATGTACGTTTCCATCCCTTCTGGTCACTGTTTCTGCCAGGACGCTAACGCATAACCATCAAGTTTAACCGATTGGTGCCACACATTTATACTATTGATTCTGATAATCCTGTTCTCTCTTACCGCCTATGCCACTTCGGAAACTCTGGGGTCGCCCGGAGCTGTTTACGACCTCCTCGTGAAAGCCGCTGACCTTCACCCAGTCGAGGGCAACAAGGACGGCAGCTATTTGACCATGCGGTCCAAAGAGGGGGCTATTTTCTTTGTTATCAACATCGTGGGCAACTTCGGCACTGTCTTCCTCGACAACGGTTACTACAACAAAGCCATCGCAGCCTCGCCTGTCCACGCTCTGCCGGGCTACATCCTGGGTGGCCTGTCCTGGTTCGCTATCCCCTGGCTCACAGCCACTACCATGGGTCTCGCGGCACTAGCTTTAGAGAGCAGCCCTGCTTTCCCAACCTACCCTGACCGGATGTCGGATGCCGACGTGTCTGCTGGGTTGGTCCTTCCACTTGCGGCGGTCGCCCTGCTGGGAAAGGGTGGCGCTGCTGCTACGCTTCTGATCGTGTTCATGGCAGTTACTTCCGCCACGTCGTCCGAACTAATCGCAGTTTCTTCCATTTGTACCTATGATCTGTACCGGACGTACTTCAAGCCCGACGCCTCTGGGAAGCGTCTCATCTACATGAGCCACTGCATCGTCGTTGGCTACGCACTCTTCATCGCATCCTTCTCCGTTGGTTTGCTATACGCTGGCGTCAGTATGGGGTTCATTTACCTGATGATGGGGGTGTGCGTGTCCTCTGCCGTCCTACCCGCCACCCTCACCCTCACCTGGTCCGGTCAGAACAAGTGGGCGGCGAGTGTCTCGCCCATCCTGGGCCTTATCGTCGCCCTGATAGCATGGCTGGTCACTGCTAAGAAAGAGTGTGGGACCCTTAACGTTGCGTGTACTGGCTCAAATACTCCCATGCTGGTTGGGAATGTTCTAGCCCTGCTCTCTCCACTCGTGTTCGTCCCCGTGTTAACCCTGGTTTTCGGCTTGGACAAATACGACTGGAAGTCCATGATGAACATTCGCCGCGGGGACGATCATGATGTAGCCAACGAAGCACACGTTGACTTCGAGAGCCTTCCTGAGGGACACGTCGAGTCAGCAGCCGAATTCGAGGAGGAACAGGCGAAGCTCCGAAGAGCTGGCAAGATCAGCCGAACCACGACGGTTATCCTCACCCTTGCCTTCCTCGTCCTCTGGCCTATGCCGATGTATGGATCTGGCTACATCTTCAGCAAAAGGTTCTTCACGGGTTGGGTCACGGTAGGGATCATCTGGATCTTCTGCTCGTTCGGCGCGGTGGGATTGTTCCCCGTGTATGAAGGAAGGAAGACGCTACTAAGGACATTCAAATATATCTACATGGATGTCACGGGCAAGTGGAGTCCTAATACGGCAATGCTGCATACCCATGAGGTGACGGAGGGTCAAGATGGGAAGGCAACGCCAGGGTGTGTTACACCTGCCGAGAAGGGAGGTGCTAAAGAGGATATCAGCGGGTGAGATGTGGACGTGTGATTTCTGAAGGCTCGCTGCAGGTAATGCCGGCGGAATACACCTTGCTTCTGTTTTGTTTTGTTTTGGCTTTGTCTTGGTTGATGCTTGTTGGACCAGAGATACCCGGGTTAGTTAGTTACGAATAGGCTCGAATCGAGCTGCATCGTCTATACTTGAGCTACTTGGATCGAAACTAAGGCGACTGCTCCTGCCATATTCAGCAATATGTCCAAGAAACGGTCGGCAATTGAGGCACACAGGGTCTTTAAGCTGACATTTCAATATCTGGCAAAGAGCAACTGTTGGCTTGATACTGGAATATCTGGTACGTGTTCGGTGTGACCTCGTCCACCAGGATGCCCCCCCTCAAGTGTTTCATGGCTAGCATGCCGGTGATCAGGCCCAAGACTGTTCACCCTCTGCCCCCCTTATCTTTAGACAGTCAACTTTAGCATTGCGGGCATCGTGGTGCTGATCGAGATCGAGCATAATGTCAGTACAGCAAACATGTTTCTGTGGAAGGCTGGTGGCACCGGCCTTAACATAACAGGTGGGTGTCGCCTTTCCATATGCGAGCCTCTATGGTCCCCAGGCTCAGGTGCTCAACTGTTCGGACTTCGGACGCCCATACCGAATGTCCGAAAAGCGCCACGTCAGGGTTTCCCGTTTCCATCTTTGCCACTGATTCCGCAATGGACGCCACCGTTTCAGCTTCGACCGACAAAGTCAGTGTCAGGAAGCCTCTATCTTCCTCCCTCTCCCCTTCCTCATTACGATCTTGTGCTTCTTGTACCACCTGCACTTCATGTGATCCTTCACCAGTGTCCCGGCCCATGGTCGGATCAACAATAGCAACATCCTTCATAGTCGTATCCTGCCGACCGTCGACCGAACTGTCGATCTCCATATTGACGGCGCCTTCATCACGACTGACCCCTTTGCCCTTATCACGCCCTCGCGATATTCTAGTCAACTACAAGGTTCTCAAGTCATCCCGATTGTTGGTAGTAGAGTGATTATCACTATCGCTGTGGTCTGTTCATCAAGGCCGAGAGAAGCCAGGTCAGACAAGATAGTGATACCCCGTACATCCAATTTTCATAAGCGCCAATGATAAAAAACATACTGTTATATGCCAGCTGGAACATCATCTCATCGCGTTCTTTCTAGATTTGCTTGATGGCATCCGCATCTCCACAGCGGATAGCGGCTCTTAGCTTTTCACTGTTCTGTTCTATAGTGGTGGCGGATGACTCCAGATCAGGTTACCAAAGTGCTGCTTGTCCTCAGAAGCCTTCATCTTAGTGACATTAATGATAGCCTGAACTACCCTGCGGTTTGCTTTGATGGATAGGGTAAGGCTAGCTTGGGCCAAGGAATGGCTGGCGGTTGGCTCCATTGGTTCATGTACAGACTTTGTGTCGCTGTCAGGAATGTCGTTCAGATTGGGACGTAGGAAAGCTGGATTGCCGGTAGTCTGGAAGTGTCTAATAGTTCTGAAGACTCTGGCCTCCAAAACTACAGCTGCATCGAGGTCAATCTGTACCTGGCCCAAGGGGTCGGTATTTGCTCTCTTGTTCAACCAGTCCCTAACAGTCCGCTTGACATCGTTGTACCGGTCCTCAGCCTTGGTACCCTCCACTCCGTCCCACTATCCTGACAAGAAGGCAAAGTGATTCTTGCATGTGCTGGGTAAGGAGATGATACGCCGCAAACCGTCAACCGAGTCGCACAAGGCAACGTATTGGTCTACTCTCCATCCCCCACCGGCTGATCAGCTTTGCAGATGAGCAAGATCGTTTTGTCTTGCTCGGGAATGATGGTGTGCTCATCGGGCAGAAACTTTGTTTGGTTGCGGATTTGGGTCACCCCCTGAGCACCTCAGGTAGCCTATGTCAGTGCGCTTACCTAAGTCGTCTCTCGACCAATCATTGCAGCACGCTCAACCCGATCAGGCAATTGACGACGGAGTCATCTCGGTCTAGCGGTCTAGCCTGTCCGCTAACCTCGACGGCGGCAAAACAAAAAAACTTAATTTTTATGCGTTGATTTGCACAATCGGCTCCTCATCCCTTTTCAAACTCATGCCATACAAAATGCTCGCAGCAACTATGTCCGCGCCCAGGTAGCATCGCTGATACCGAGAGATCGCTCCCTCTCTGCTAGCCCTACATACCTAGTCATCAGTCATGGGTCAACCCACCTCTCCGCTCCCACCAACGAGCAGCCTCCCTCCGCTGCGTCAACCAAGCAATCTCACCGAAGCCCAGATCTCAGCAGCACTGGACAATCTCTGCAGGATATACTGCGTCAACGCCATCTTATCCTCAGAACTCGTCCATGCGGCAGCAGCAGCCTCCTCCGCCGTGAAAGCAGATCGGTTGCTGGAGTTGAAGCAGACGGATTCAGGCTACAGCTCGGGAGTCAACTCGGGTTACGCGTCGGAGACCGAAGATGAGGTCGAGCAGGAGGTGGACCTGAGCGAGTTGAGAGCCGACGAGTTTGAGCGCTCGTTTGCGGTGCGCTGGCTGCAGGGCTTTATTGCTTCAGCCGAGGTGGAACTCGCGGCGTGTTTTGCGAGTGAGGAGGGGTTGCAGTTGGCGCTGGATCGGGCGGCGGAGTTGCTGACCTCGCTGTTATGTCCGGTGCCGGATGGGGAGGATGGTGAGGGAGAGGGAGGGGAGGAGGATGGCGAGGATGACATCTTCTGGCGAGACTTCAACTTCCCCTTGTGTGAAAGTGGAGACGAGACGCTCTCTGTGCGGTTAAAGGACGGTCTTGCGGGCCACCGCTCAGAAGATCACACCGATGTTGGATTGCAGACATGGGGAGCTTCTATAATCCTCTGTCAGATGATGTGCGCCACTCCCGAACGCTTTGGGCTCAATGCTGTTGCTCTCGGATCGTCACCCAAGATCGTCGAGCTGGGTGCCGGTACGGGCCTCGTCAGTTTGCTGCTTGGGAAGCTGTTGCCTCGTCTTGCTGTGGAGCGACCGATGATTGTTGCGACGGATTATCATCCTACTGTCATCGAGAATCTGGTGGATAATATCGACGTCAACTTTCCCACAACTTCGGGTGCTGAGGAGGTGAAGGAACAGGACGAGGACGATGCAACGAAGGCGGCAGTGCAAGCATGCGCTCTCGACTGGGCCGAGACATCTGGCCGTTCGGACTGGCCGCTGGGAGAAGACAAAGCCGACATGCTCTTTGCGACCGACGTGATCTATGCGCCAGAACACGCGGAGATGTTGTATGACTGCGCCGCAAGGTTGTTGAGCCCAGATGGTGTCTTTTGGCTGCTGGCCACGGTGAGGCAGAATGGACGGTTCAACGCCGTGAGTGATACTGTTGAGGCGGTGTTTGGTGAGAGGCAGCGGATGCAGGAAACGAGAGAGGGGAAGGGGTTGACGATTCTTTACAGTGAGAGGTTGGAGAAGCAGAGCAGTGTTGGAAGGGGTGATGAGACGTTTTACAAGCTGTTCAGGATCGGATGGCAGTAAGTCACGAGTGAGGCAAGAGAAGTCAAATGCTGGAACATCAGAAATGACCCATACAGAGCATGGACTTCGAGAGAACGCAGGGTTCAAGCCAGCGGGAGCCATGCTAGAAGTATAGACAACGCATAGACTAGACGAGATTGAGCATGGTAGACCAGTAGACATAGAACAAGCGATACCCAACAAAGAGAGGTTCCCACCCACCTACTCCCAATATCTCTTCCACTCCTCTTCTGCCAGCCTCACCTGCCCCTGAACCTGGCCAGCCTGCATCCTTAACATGGCGGCCTGGTTGTTCATTCGATTTGTCGGTGTGAAGTCAGCCTGTGTCAGTTTGTTAGTAAACTATCCCATCATATTCCTAGCACTTTTGACCTACACTTGAGTTCTGATACTCAACGGTGAAGGGGTCGATCCGGTGCCCGCCCCCAACCGTGTTGACCATAATGTTGACGCTCGCGCGATTGGCCTCCACACGCAGGGCGTTAGCGGCCAAGTGTTCCTGCAATTTTGCCTGCTCCTGGAGTTGCTTCTCCTGTTGTTTCAGAGCGGTGATCTTGAGCTGGTACTCTGCTTCCTTGATGCGTCTTTCAGAGACCTGCCTTGGTGTGAGTCGGAGCATTGAGACATAGACAGTTCGGGGGGGCCTACTTTCTGTCGCAGTATCTCCACATTCCCAGAGGAGACTGTCTGGCTCCAGACATGCCGCATACGGTTTGAGTATAATTGGCAGGTGAACCCCGTTGGCACGGCTCTGGCCTCCGTACCAAATCGCCTGGCAAGCTCGGCACCTCTATCCATGTCCGGCTTGACTACTTCTGCGAAGCATTTTTCGCAAACTGTAAAGTCAGGTATTTCGCCCATAACATAGCACTTCACCGTAACGGAAGCATAGTCCCTAGGGCAAGGGCCGGCTGGGGCCTCCCACGATCTACCAGGGACGGCCCCTCTAGTTGGTGGCGGATTCTCTTTTAACCAGGTGATTAGAGGGGTCATGTTGGGCCTTCCCGCCTGGGAAGAGTACACGGCGCAAGTAGCGATGTACTGTAGTTGTTGAGCAGAGTAAGCATCATCGAAACTATCGGACGGGATGAGAGCGCAGGATCCTTCTGTTGGCACCTGGGATGTGGGGACGAAGGCACTGGCTATGGCCGGAGACATAGTTTGGATGCTCACGACGCAGTGAGAACATATCGTCCAACCCGGAAGTGGAATCCCACCAGTCGTTGGATCTCGGATGGAATACCACAATCTGGTGATTCTAGACTGGTGGGCATGTTCATTGTCGAGATGGGTGTTCGGACAAGGTCCTTCCTGCACAGAAATACCAGACACTCGGGATAACAGCGTGACATCATGCCGTCGGTCTTGATTCATGGTCAAAAGCACGAGACCAGCCATGCGGACCCAGAACCGGGACATATCACAACGCAAGACCAGATGGGGAGGAGCTGCTGGTTTGGTGCTGAAGGCGCCGGCGAACGGCGTTGGCCGGATCTGGGTGTTGTAACAGGTTGGACAGACGTTGAAGTAAGAGAACCGTGGATCGATCAGACCTATCCAATCTAGATGCCCGGCTTGCGGTGTTTTGCGCGGACATGGGACGTTGGAAGGTCGGGGTTGCTGGCTCAGGCTGCCGATCAGGCCGCCGAGGGCGCCGTTGCCGTAGCCACCAAAACTCCCAAAGCCTCCGTAGGCTCCGTAAGAGGTTTCTCTTCCATTTTGTTGCCTGGGTACCAGGTTACCCTGGAGTTCCTGGGCCACCGCGTTGAAGAGTCGTCGCATGTTGTTTGGTCAGCTGTGGAAGGTTGTGACAGCTCTTGGCAGTTAAAGGGAGAACCCCGAGGGTTCATATGCTTCGTGAGATAAGCCTTGAGCGAGCGCACTCTCGGGAAACGAAGATAACATCCAGTCAGGTTGGTCAGACTCTAGTTGGTAACCGTCTTTCCGAGATCGATAGTTTGTCCAGACTCGGAAAATGCCAAGAAACACTTGGTGTAGACCAGCCTGTGCGTGGCGCTGTTGCATGGCACGACCAATCGGGTAACCTCTGCGATGGCGCACGACACCACTAGACCAGCACATTGAAGCTTCCTACCGAATAGTGCTGGAGAGATGCTGAGTTAACTCCAGTAAATCAATGTGTGTGGACCACGGGAAGCGAGTTCAGCGCAGCCCATGGTCTTCCATAGTAACAGGTCAAATAACATCACACCACCGCGCAAGCGATGCTTCAAATAAAAGTTGGGTTTGTACAGGAAGCCAGCGCCGGGCACGTGATGATATTCAAGTGCTTCTGTCTGGTAATGTCTACATCACCAGCTTGAAGCCCGGTTCCCGGTCATCGCCAGATCCCGCATAAAGGTCATGTTTTCCCTGAGCCTTATCACGGTTGATCTTCGCCACATACAAGACGTTGAAGAAGATGAGAAACCATCCCGCCGTGAGTAGACTGAGGATGATTGTATGTCCCTTGTGGTACTGAGGACCCTGGACTTTTGGATAGATGAAGACCGTGACGAAACCGCCACAGTTCGCTATGGCAAGCTGCAAGGCCGCCGCCGTTGCCCGCTTATAGTGACCAGCAGAATTGTTTGCTAGCCAGCCGAGAACCGGAGGGACGCTGCTGTATAGCCCGGTGGCCATGAGGAAGGTCATGCCGTATGCGACTCGGGGGTCTGCCGTGTTGGCGATAACCGCATAACCAACGATGGCAATGGGGAGAGTGCACAGCATGACAATGCCACGGACTTTGAAGTGGTCGGATACCACAGCCACGAGAATAGTGAAGAGACAAGCGACTACGTAGGGGATCACGCTGCGCAGCTGAGCCTCATTTGCTGTGTATCCAAGCGCGGCAATGATGGTCGGTAACTAACATGAGAAGAATGAATGAGTGCACATGTTCGAGGCTTGATCAGGACTGTGTTAACTCACGAACAATCCAAAAGAGTACAATCCAGCCAAAATGCCGAAGTATGCAGAGGCAGTGAGCCAGGTCTGGAGGTTGAAAACACCCCGGCCAACCTCCTTCCACGCGAACTTCTCCGCTACTTCACTAGCTGAGGGTTAGCCACCACACAAGCAAGGATGGGTGTGTCGAGTATACCGATCATGACTCCCTGTCCCTTGCTCGGTACCCCGGACCCTGTTGACTGCGTGCAGTCTCTGCTCAGGGGTGAGAAAGCGGGCAGTGTCTATACTATTCGGTAGCAGGAAGAAAGCAATGATAGATGCCACGACTGTCTATTCAAGTCAGTATTCTTGAGCTACCGATGAAGCAAAACTGGTGATCTACCATTAACCCCTCGATTACTACGGCAAGTTAGCACTGGGAAAGGAATCTTCCGGAAGGGACAGCCAATACCAAAGATCCATCTCCACCTGGAGAGACCACCGAGTGTGCCCATCTAAAACCCACATGCTCAGTAGATGGCCCAAAGCTGATCATGGGGACAACTCACTTCAGACAATCCACGAGCCAAGAGGCCACCAAAGGCACCCGAGAGCGACGCAGCTGTATAGAAGAGACCGATCCGGAGCGCCAGCTCGCCTCGAGTGTAGATGTTGGAGAGATAAAGTATCATCCCCGGAAGCAAGCCGCCTTCTGCTGCTCCCAACAGTGCTCTCACGGAAACAAAACCGGCGAAGTTCTGTATGAACCCCAAGCACATGGCAATAACGCCCCATGCAAAGGTCAACACAGAAAGCCATATACGAGGCGTAACCTTCTTCAAAACGAGGTTACTCGGTACCTCACTGTAAGTCAAGTGGTAAGCCCTCGAATACCTCTCACACTAAGCGTTGTTCTGGGCTTACCTCACGATATAGGTGGCATAAAAGACCGCCACTGCAGGAAGAGTCAGCATGCAGGCTCTAAGGACGCGTTGGGAGATATGTTCATACAGCCAGTGTCATACTCCTTATCCGTCATTTTGAGGTCGGCCTCCAGATTGTATCTGAAGGTTGTCAGCTTAATCATTGCCATCTTCTCTCCCTTCCACTCCTTTGAACCTACAATCTTGCATTGCCCACGTTCGTGCGGTCGAGGAACGAACATAAGAACATGAGAGCTAAAACTGGGAGAATTCTAAAGCTGATCAGCAAGTGCATCGACGGATTGTTGTATACTTCAGGGCAACAGACCTTGTGTCTAGCTTCCACAGTATAGCGCGACTCATCTTCATGTCCGAAAGGTCGTCGACCTCTTGACCGTTCTTCCTCTCGACCTCTTCCACTGCCTGTTTTGTTGGTTCTCGTCGCACGTCCATTCTGTCGGTCAGGGGGGGACGGTCGATGTACGTGTCGTGGTCGCTTGACATCCGTGGATCGTGGCCAGAGGAGATGGCTTATAACAGTATGACAAATGGAAACTATAGACGAAATCCAGAACACTGGATATTATGCGGTCCGTGGAAGGTTTAGCTCGCGTGCTCCTGGAGAGATTATCCAGGTAAATACCTATTGTTCACAGTTGATCTGGGGAAACGTCCCAACCAGAGGGAATGCGGGGATGATGATAACGGTAACCCTCCCCGGTACTTATTTCACGTTGCAACCGTGACACAGCGCTTACGAAGGTGGAACACCCTGCACGACAGAATACGACGGTCCGCCTCGAAGGAGTAGGTGCCGGAGCATCTCAATTCGGAGAGGCTGACGCTCCAAGAGCCGAGGCAACAACTTGGCCATGAAGAACCGCAACTACGGCATCATGAAGCGCATATATCGTCACAACCACTGGGGTGTAGTCACGTGTACAGTCTCTGGCAAGTCTCCTGACACGGCCACAGAGACATGCCTTCAAAAAGATAAAAAGATGGGACCAGGAAACGAACGCACAGGAATACCAGCTGGATCGAGAGTCAGATGACGCACCTTAACACTATCAGACAACCGAGCGAGTGACTCTCGAGAAAAAGGCGTCATCTTGGATTTCATATTGCCCAAACTCCTGTTCAATATTTCCTCCCTAAACGCCTGTTCGAAAACACCGTGAAGATATCGACGCCGCTGACCGTTACGCTTCAAAGACCGCGTAAGACGGCAATCTCACCTCTCAGGATCGTCATCGTGACCCTGCTCATCGCTCTCGCTCTCGCCGTCGTAATCTTCGCTCTCCAGATTATGGCCTCTGATCGTCAAGGTTCCGAGCCAGCCGAGGAAAGAAATGCCTGCAAACACGCCCCAAGCAAGAGCCTCGCCCTTGGGTTGCACGCGCCCGCTAAGCGTGAACAAAGCTCCAGACAAGAACGGACCGAAACTCCTGCCAGCAGCGGATAGTGACTGAGCGATACCATTGAGAGTGCCCAGGATTTCGTGAGAAGGTGCCGAGTTGTTGATCTGCGTAAGAGGTTTAGTAACTTGAGTTCTCCAGACATCGCCATAACATGGATAACAAAGAGAAAACACTTACCAGAAGCATGACACTGCTGAGCCCACCAACGGCGCAGGCATTCTTCAGCAGCAAGATCAAGGCGAGCTCGGCGTAGACCCATGCCTTGCCCGTTCCAAGGCCAAACAAGGGCTCATCGTCCAGGTATCCAACAAATGGCATCAAGGCCATGCTGATAGCAAGGCCCAGCAGAGCAAAGCGGTACATGCCAATGTTTCCTATCTTGGTCTTCAGCGGTTGGAATGCCACGACCTGGAAGCCGATCGTCGCTAGCCCTGTCAAGGAGAGCGACAGGCCAATGGTTTCCGGGCCGAGGTCACGACCCGTAGGTGGTTTCGCGGCACCATAGATGGGGTACAGCGAGTTGTATGATATGTTCGCCACCTGAAACACCAGATAAGTGAACAGCACCGTCAATGTGGTGCGGTTGGCCAGCTGTTTCCAGGCGGAAGGCTCTTCTTCGCCAGTCTTGCCGTTAGAGCCATCCGCTTGCCCGCGCTCGGAACGAAGAAGGCCTTGACTCTCTCCGGCCGCACCCGTACTGTCGTCGTCATTCTCTGAGGATGCATCATCTTCCGCATCGGCGTTCCGGACTGCCCCAGTCGTAGGCCATCGTGCGCTCCAACTTCCCTGCCGTCCCCTTTCTTTCGTCTTGAAGCGACTGAAAAAGTTCGCTATAGGGCCGAACACAGATTCAATGGGCTTCTTGTTTTCGCTTTCCAGTGTCTCCTCGAACCAGATGGCAAGTACCACCACGCTTAGCGCCAACAGAGCGGCACTCACAAGGTTTGGCCACAGGAACGGGTACTTGTCACGACTGACGTAGCCTACCAAGAGGCCTCCAAGTGCTGGACCAGAGATTCCTCCCAAGCTGTACATGATGGGCAGCCATGTAAATGCTTTGCTCTGGTTTGACCGATCCGTAAGCTCCCCTAGCACCGTGGGCACAACAGCCGCGTTGCCGTTCAGGAGACCCATCGCAATATGTATACCAATAAGCTGGCCATAGTTTCGACAGAAGCCGAACAACGCAAAACATCCGGCTAATAATGCTGTGCCCAGGAGCATGGTAGGTTTGCGGCCCACAACGTCCGACATGTATCCCCAGATTAGATTGGTAGCCAGCTGCGCCATCGCAAACGCAGAAGCCAATAGGCCCACGTATAACCCGTTCTGCCATTCTGGTATCTCGTGGAACGAAGCGACCATCTTCGGCAAGTATGGTGATATCGAGTTCAAGGCCGTCTGTTCGGCAAGGGACAGTAATGCTAGCAGGCACAATTGCTTCCATGGCAACGGTGTCGTATGATATGAGGAGGAGGTATCGGATCCATCGTCCGTAATATCGTCATCACTTCTGGAGGACGAGGCGCCCAATCCGTCGGGGCCAACCTCGGATGGCGTTTTCGGGGGTGGTGTCGGGAAGGTGTGGTATTGATGGGTTGACTGTCGCCGAAGCCCGGGGACGTAGCTACGGCCACTGGAAGACTCTCTCCTGTATCCCAACGACGGGAACGGGGCTCCTGCGTGGAACGACCCAGACGCGGTCATGCGCATGGGGGGGCGCTGGAGAGGGCGAATCGCCGGAGCCGCCGCAGCGGCCGCTGTTGTAGGACGAACCATACCGACTCATGGGACGGTCCAGGAACTGCTATATCGAAGCATTCATTGAGGATCACACGGTAATTGGAGATTGTGAAAGTAGCAACCCGTTGTTCCTACCAATTCGTCATGATGCCAACGGGGAAGATTCTTGCGGCGTGAGGGCCCACTTCCCCTCGCTACGTCACTCTTAGCTTTACCTCTAGGTACCTAGGTAACCTCACCTAGGTGACCTTCTGTCAACCCGTCTTACTCGTCGATAACTCGCAGGCTGTGGTAGAATGAGAATGAGTGCCAAAGACGGCCACAATATATGCCCTCTTTCGATTTCGTCCTCCAGTTGCAGTGCACGGCTGATTAACGGCGCATTCTTGCGAGACATATCTGTGCGGCACCAAGACAAAACGCGGCTCCTCCTTCTATGGTTGAGTTCTTCACATAGAAAGTGGTTGATACCTGCTCCAGCGTACATCATGAACTTACCGAACGATGGCAGTGTGTATCAAAGAATCGAGATGAGTAATCTGGTGTTACGAATTGAAGCCATGGATCAATCTTTACCCTCGCCCTCCGCACGTCTATCTTACTACGCAGTATTTATCATTGGTTCGGGGTTATCTTAAGGAGCTCCCGCATGCAGCGGGCCAGGGGTTGCCCGCTTGTCAGAAACACCTTGTTGGAATACCGCTATCGACTGTAACAGGTAACCAGCAGGTGTTTTGTTATTTACCAACTTGGCAACTGGATATTTTTCCTTTCGGGATTGCTTCGCAAAACAATCTGACAGGCTCAAATGAGAAGCTTGGCGGATTTGCGGAAGCTGTCTCCTACCGTTCCGCCACGTGCGCCTGGACCATCAGCTCCGGAGAAGCTCCATGCTAACCACCGTTTGAGTGGGGTCCGAGGAAAAGCCGAAACGCCGAGTCAGGACGTCCATCCATATCTCCAACGATAGTGGACCACATATACTTGCCGACCAGAATATTCGAATCATGGTGACGTCGTCTCTGATCGGTCAAAGGAGCTCTGCGAGGTGGAGGCTACTGTCCGTAATGGCACGAAAGCACCATGGAAGGCGTTGGAAAGGCCTGCGTCGGACAGTCAAGGGCCAGTATCAGTGACCTCATCAACGCTAACGTTGAGGATCTGGTAGATAAAAGTAACACTCCCGCTCATAGACACGTAACAAGAGACCTACCGGATTAAATACGCCGCCTAGTACCTTCTTTATCCCAAGTGATACGAACCTCGAACTAGGTCAGAACCTCGAACTAAGCCAGAACATCAAACTGGGCCAGGATCTCCCTACTACTTACACTTTCCACAAAATGTCCAATGTGAGTACGGAAGTTGTCACAGCTTGACCGCATATACCAGATACGTTCGTACTGATGGAGATATCCAAGTCTCAAAACGCGCCGGTAGTCACCCTCGCTGAGGGAAGGCCCCTTCGTGACCCTACCCAGTCCGAGGTGTTGTACGGAACACATGTCAAAGGCGGTGCCCTCAGCCTTCTCCAAGATACTGCTTTGATTGAGACTCTGGCTCATTTCCCTCGAGAGCGTATTCCTGAACGGTGAGGCCCACTTTTTCAGTGTGACCTTGGAGGCCAGCCAAAAGCTAATCCGGTGATAGTGTCGTCCACGCCAAGGCTGCTGGTGCTTGGGGTGAGTTCGAGTGTACACATGACATTACGGACTGGTGTACGGCCGCGCCCTTCAGGGAGGTGGGCAAGAAGACAGAGGTCCTCGCCAGAATCTCCACTGTTGCCGGCGAGAGGGGTTCCAGTGACACGTTGAGAGATATCCGTGGCTTCGCCCTCAAGTTCAAGACGGAAGAGGGCAACTGGGACTTCGTCGGTAATGATCTCCCTGTGTTCTTTATCAGAGACCCCATCAAGTTCCCATCCTTAAACAGGTCCCACAAGCGCCACCCTCAAACCGGAGTTGCCGATGCCAGCATGTTTTGGGATTTCCATAACAACAACCAGGAGGGTGTCCATACCCTTCTCCAGTTATTTGGACCCCGTGGTGTACCAGCTTCACTGAAGAACGTCAATGCATTTGGTAACCACACCTTCAAGTTTGGAAAAGTTGAGGATGGCACCTTCAAATATGTCAAGATACACTTTAAGCCCACAGCGGGCATCAAGACGCTTACCGACGACGAGGCAGTCAAGCTTGCTGGTTCTGACCCCGACTACCACATCAAGGACATGTACAACTCCATTGCAAAGGGAGACTTCCCGCAGTGGACCATGTATCTCCAGGTGATGGACCCCAAGGACGCCGAGAACTACAGGTTCAACCCATTCGACATCACCAAGACCTGGTCGCACAAGGACTATCCTCTCCAACCTGTGGGCAAGCTCACGCTCAACAGGAATGCAGACAATTACTTCGCCGAGGTGGAGCAGGCTGCCTTCTCGCCGTCCACTCTTATTCCTGGCATTGGTCCCTCTCCGGACCCGATGCTCCACGCTCGTATGTTCTCGTACCCGGATGCTGCCCGGTACCGTGTTGGGCCCAACTATCAGCAGCTTCCATGCAATGCTGCTAAGCACGTCTACGCTCCCTACCAACGGGACGGACCCATGCGCCTCGATGGCAACTACGGTGCCGATCCTGATTATGGTATGTCGATCTATTTGAACGCCTGTGCTTCATAACTCTTGCCTCTCTGCTGACACACATTTCTTCAGTCCGCTCCACTTTCCGCAAGGTTTCCCAAGGTCCCAAGGATCTCGAGGGAGAGAAGTGGGTTGGACAAGTCCAGCCTTTCCCAGGCGAGGTGACAGATGACGACTTCGTCCAGCCTCGCGATCTGTGGGAGCTCTTCAAGAAGAACGGCGAGGACGAGGTACTCATCAAGAACCTGTCCGGCCACGTGGGCAAGGCTCTGCCTCAGGTTCAGAAGGAGACTGTCGCCATGTTCCGCAAGGTGAATGATGAGATTGCCGATCGTCTGCAGAAGGCACTGGATGAGAAGAAGCAGGACCCAGACCACCTCCCTCCCACCACGACGGTTTTGGCTGATCGGTCGAGGTAGATTAGAAGTGGTCTTACGACGGTTTGCAAGGGACGTATTAGAGAGACATGTTCACGACAGCGTGGTTTGGTTAGCGATTGTCAACAGAGTTAAATTAACTAGATTCGTACATGAAATCTGTGACTTGCCACAAGATCATTTTTCAGCTCACATGCAGAGCGCATCCTTCTCAACCCTGACCTACATTATCGCGGTAGACCAGGCATGCTGGTCCACAACTGTAACGCTAGCACGCCGTGGCTTCGTTGTCCTGCCGCAGACCTTCCATGTTGTGTTCCCTCAACGGCTTATCTTGACATGTTGCCTGTCAGGACAAAAGTGTTGGGTGAAGGTCGGACGCTACTAATCTTATCGTTGACACCTAAATGAAAGGACAATGATGTCACTCGATAACAACCGGATCGACAGGGTATCACCAGTCTTGGCATTCACATGTCAACCAACCAACCATAAACAAACAAAACCGCTGACCTTTCTTGGGAATACTCTTCCTCTTGTAAATGTAGATTGATTCGTCTATGCAAGATTTACTTTATTCTCCATCACGTCTAGCACTATGGGCGTTCCGACTTACACCAACGGCACTGAGCCAACCTTCACCCGCTCTGTAGCTCACAGCTCGGTGACCTCGCAGCGTCCCCAAGCCGTCGACGCAGCAAATACAGTTTCTTACCCCTCCATCGCCCGAGCCAATGCAGCAGTGTCAATTGACAAACCAAACGGAGACGCGGGCTACTCCGAAAGGTTCAAGGACTACACCGTCTTGCAACAGCACGTCCTCTTCTGGGACCGTGACGGCGACGGCCAAATCTTCCCCTATGACACGTACATTGGCTTTCGAGAACTGGGGTTCAACATCCTCTTCTCCATCTTCGCCATGTTGATCATCAACGTCAACTTCTCGTACCCCACACGGCTAGCCTACAGCTATATTCCGGATGTCAGGTTCCGGCTGTATGTGCCTAGCATACACAAGGCCAAGCATGGAAGTGATTCCGGGGTTTATGACACGGAAGGTCGCTTCCTGCCTCAGAAGTTTGAAGATAACTTCAGCAAGTGGGATAAGAGGGGAGATGGGACGTTGACCTTCTGGGAGTTGTTTGACCTAATGAAGGGCAACCGGTGTGCGGCTGATCCATACGGAGTAAGTGCTCGTTCCGGACTGGGGCTTCTGTTGTGGGAACTAACTTCGGTCACAGTGGGGTGCTGCTTTCTTTGAGTGGATGACGACGTGGTTGTTGATACAGCAGGATGGGAAGGTGTATAAGGAGGACGTGAGGGGTGTTTATGATGTAAGTCTACCTTTTCCCCTCTAGACTAGACATCCGTGGCTTACACTGTGCCAAAGGGTTCCATTTTCTGGCGAATTCGAGAGCAAAGAATGAAGACAAAACCTTGGAGGCAGGGCTACGGGCTGACTGGGGATTACTCTAAGTATTGAAGTAAACATACAGGGTTAACATCTTATTATATTGTTGGAACCTGTAGGTGGGGTATTCCAGTACGGCTGACCAGATATGAAGCATTTGGGATGAGGTGATAGCATAACATACCGCTCGCGCTGGGTCTTACGATCGCTGGAACAACCGGCTCCTTGGTGTTCGCTTGCTGGCATGCTCTATGCCTTCCAATTAGGAAGAGACAGTCATTTCCACTTTCTTAGGTGCTTTGTCGCCTCTTTGGAAGATGTACAGCGCTTCGTCCTTCCCAGCAAAGCTCGGTAGCGTGATTTGGACCACCTTCGCCCATTCCTTCTGTTCCTTGTCCATATACTCATCCATCGTCATGCCTCGGAAACCCGTATAGCCGTTGTGGTTCTGGGTGCCAACAACGGCGACCGTATCCCCCTTGTAAGCTGCCAATAAGTTCCGGGTGAAGCCACCCTCCACTCCCCCGGCCACACCACCACCTACGATAGGATAAACCATGAGTAGGACCATGTCTTTACCACCCTGGTTTTCCTTGCGCGCAAGCCACTTTACGCCATCCGCGATGACCGTGTCGGAGATCCAGTTTACACGCCACTCGCTCTGGGCGTTGTCGACGGCGACCACGTTGACCTTGTGCTGCCGCAGCATAAACGACCAGTAACCATTTCCAGACCCAACGTCTGCCACGGTCCGGCCGTTGGCTAGGAGGCGTAGTATCTCTAAAGACTCGTAGCTGGGTACCACGCAGCCGAAATGGTGCATGAAGATGGGTAGCACGTGGTGGCTCTGCATTTTCCGCTCCGACTCCGGACATGGCCCACACCACTCCAGATTCCGTGTCGACCATATCCAGAAGTCAAAGTACAGATTTGCTGGTGGTTTCTTAGATTTGGGTATGCTGAGCTTGGTCGCTAGATCTGGATGAAGGAACCTCTTGGCGAGGAGATACTTGGCAGCTGAGGCTCGGATAGAGCCCTTCTTGGCGTTTGATGCAAACCCCTTCAATGCTGCTGCAGTGTTCGTAGTGGATAGAAATATGTTGATGTAAGCTTCTATATCTGCCTGTGAAGGTGGTGGAAGCTTGATACCGTTAGCGAGAGGGGTGAGACTTCGGGGCGTAGGCTGAACATTGACTCACCGGTTCTCTAGCTTCGTTACGGTACCAGTCATGCAGTCCATGAGCCCCTCCCCTCCTTACAACATCTTGAACCTGCGCAAATTGCACACTTGTGATTGCATGGTAAACATACTTGTCCGTCTCTGGTAACTTGAACCAAGTGCGGACGGCAAGGTCGAGTTCGTTTTTCTGGAGATGAGCAAGCGCTTCTTCACGCGCTCTCTCATCGCGCACCCGCTCTTGGGGATCAAAAGTTGCACTTCCAACGCATCCTTGCTTGGGCGCCACCGCCGGTTTGCTAGACATTGAACCGCGCGAGTGAGCAATTGCTTATATGGGTAAGGGGATCGCTCGAACTGCGATAAATGGCTGTTGGACGATGACATCGTCTGCGTGCAAGGACTCTAAGTGGGTCACAATTTTGGACTAAAATTACGTACCGCTAACCTGAAGTGCTTGACCTCACAGTTAACATAAGGTAATTGATGGTATGATGGCCACTTTTCACCGCTCACTCATCACAATTACTGGTGTTAGGTGCCTGTTCTTACCTAACCCGATCAAGATATCCGTGTGCTGACGTTGATTGAACAGGAAAACGCAGTGACTTCTCGTGATCACTGTCCTGCCCCCTATCTACCGCGGCTGTGAGTTAAACTGGTCCCAGGTCCTCGGCCATTTACTCCAGAATAACCACTATCTTCTTGCCGTCGCTCTGTGTACCACCTCTGGCCTTCAAGTCAACTGCCTTCTGGATAGACTCCAGCCCTTTCCCAACCACAACCGGCTCTGGAGCGGGCACATACCGTCCGTCTGACAGTGCCTGGGGCAGATATGTCTCCCAGATTACCTTGCCCACCTCCGTCCCCTTGATCGATAGAGCCTGTATGAATTTCACGCTGACACCCTCAGGTGGTTCCTCAAAAGGTATGGTAGTGGCGACAAGCTTTCTTCCCCCGGCTTTCTGCACAAACTCAATGGCCTGGGCCTGAGCACCCACGGCGTCTAGGACACCCACAACCGCCTTCCCCTTTGTGAACTCCAACAAGCCATCCACAACTCCGTGGCTATGGTAGTCAAACACCTTTGTTGCCCCTAGCTGCAACACAGTCTCCGACTTTCGCGGACTTGAGGTAGCAACAACCTCATACCCGGCAGCAACGGCAAGTTGAACGGCACTGATGCCCACGCTTGACGCTCCCCCAAGCACAAGCACCACTTCTTTCTTACCGCTGTCGCCGTCTTGCTCCTTATACTCACCCCTGCGCTCGGTCGGCAGGCTTAGACCAAGCGCTCCCTCCAAGAACAGCCCCGCGGCACCAGTCGTGGCCCCCAACGGCACCACCACTGCCCGTTCATAGGCCATCCCCTCCGGCACCGGCGCTGTCAGTCCTTCTTCCAATATGACGTACTCCTGAAATGCCCTCTCCTCATTCTTTCTCGTTGCAGACCCAGCCGTGACACCAAGCACTCTGTCTCCGAGCTTGAACCGGTTGACTTCGGCGCCCACAGCGACCACTTCCCCTGCAACATCCTGTCCCAGAATGGCAGGGTATTGCAGTGGAATGAACGCCGTGGCTTGAAGCTTGTAATCAATAGGGTTGATCGCAACGGCATGGGCGCGGATCAGAACCTGAGACGGCCCGGGAGGTACAATAGGGGCTGGTGCGATGTCGAAGGGGTGTGACTTGGCAGAGGTAAGCCACGCAGCCCGGTTTGACAGGCCGTCCAGAGTCATAGCTGAAGTTCTTAGGCAGTGTCGTACGAAGAGTAAGTACTACAAACTAGTTTGCGGAGCGAGATAGTATGATCGATGTTGCGATGGTTATGGTGATCCAGCAAGAACAAAAGCTAATGAGGAAAATGGGCAATTTCCTCAGTAATCTTATACCAGACCAACTGGCAGTCCCATGAGCACATCCAAAGCCGTGCAAACCGGCGTCCTGCCTATCATTCACCTGGGTCCGGCCACTCTGGAACGACCCAGCGGCCAAACTGGCCGATGCGTTGATGCAGCTCACCTTCACAATAAAGGCTACATCAAGTTACTCGACTCGATTACACCATGGCGGGGAATCGCACGTTTACGAGCAGCGTACGCGCCTTGTTCCGGGCCTTAGATACCCGCACGGCTCAACTTCTGTCTGCATCTCGCACTTTCGGCGTTACATCAATAGCGAGCAGCATGATCTGAACCACTGAACCCAACAGCGTGATGTTGATAATATGGAACAGCGGGCTTCAACAACATCTCGACTGCGTTCCTGTGGGACAGAGTCGGTCTATCTACATGCATGGGTTTGTCATTGACGTGATTGCAGTTTATGTTGGTGCTAAAACGAAGATCAAAGTGGAGCACGTTATGGTAATGGAGAATTATACGCGAAGTGAACATGGTACGAAGAAACCGATCTCCACGCGACACTCGCCTTAACAAGCCGGCGAACTCTTACCATGTATGTCACACTTGGGTGCATTATGAGTAAACTCCTTTATTTTCTATTGGTTGATGGTCCGCTACGATGTGTGACTGAGCAATGCGACCACATGCTGAATGCCATGCCCATCGACACTTCCTAGTACCTCCGTTTTACCACCGGTTCATCCATAACGGACTCTCTGTGACTCCTACTACCCATCACTAGGCTCATCACCAGTGAAGACATCATCCCAGTGGTCATTTGCATCCTCTTACAGACCATTGCTCAAGTCAGGATCGTTGCCGCTATCACGTTCGTCGTCGAGGTTCTCAGTCGTGACATACACCTCGCGAGCATCGACAGTTCCATTGGTATCATCAACCCGACCGTTGGCACCCTCAGCCCGACCATTGGCATCATCGTTCTGATCATTGGCATCAGCCCGACAGTTGGCATCTTCAGCCCGACCATTGGCATCATCGTTCTGACCATTGGCATCAGCCCGACCATTGGCATCATCAGTCCGACCAACATCCACCTATTTGCCATCAGAACTGTCAACTTGAGTCGTATCGCTAGTGACATTGTCAGACTTGGGTGCGGTGACAGCGATTTCGAAGCCCTGCTTGAAGTGAGTCTCGCAGTCCTCGATGTCATCGATGGGTGTCTCGGCAGCTCCCTGCTGCGACTCATCGGAAGCCTGGAGAGCGGCAAGAATCTTGAAACCGGGAAATCCCTTGAATTGGAGTTCGATGCTCATCTCTTGCTTGAGAGGTGTGCGACAGTTGCGGATGTGATGTTTCTCGCCACAGTTAGCACACGTCTGTGGCTTTCTGCATGGTTTGCCATTCTTGTGCTCGGTACCATAGCACTGAGGGCAGTATCCAAGAATCTTGTGGCTGTAGAGGGTGTGAACAGCGTTGTATTGTTCACAATACTGGAGGATCTTCTTAAGGTTACGACCCTTACGCGAGCCTGCAACCTTAGCGTTGCCCACAATGACAAGACCATACTTCGCACGGCTCACTCCAACGTTCAGGAACTCCAAGGTATCGGTGAAACCAGGCTCTTTGGACCGCGTAAGATCCAGGATCGCGATGTCTGCTGTGTCGCCCATGGCAGTGTCCACGGTACGAACATCAACGAGGTCTTGTACGTACTCAAACTTGGAGAGACGGCCAATTGTCGTGTTTAAGCGCGAGACCTGCGCCCGGTATGGGGACATGACCAGGATCCTAGCACGCTTGCCTGGTTCAGTCACCGTTGGCATGGTACTGCATAGACCAGCCGCAAACATCTCCATGACGAGAGAGGCGACGTATGTCGCGTGCTGAGGGTTGGAGAAGGATAAGCCATCCCGCAGCTCTCTGTCGTCGCGGATATCGACAAAGACGATATTTCCTCGCGCCTTGGGAGCGAATTTGGTCATGAAGTGGTGGAATAATGCCGCAGGAGCCGGTTCGTGGTCGACATCGTACCCGGAGACCATCCGGCCCTCGTAGGCGAGGACGGAGCACAAGCTCTCGATGCCAGCATGTGAACGCCAGTTGACGGTTAGCTCCGAGACGGGGTGATCAGCCTTTTTGGCTCGTTCCAGGACGGACATGGCCATCTGCTCACCAAAGAGATTGATGAACGGTAACCCGTGGGTGGCATCGTTGTTCAGGTGGGCCAGTCTTGAGAAGACATGTGGACGAATCTGAGCTGGGTCTCCAGAGATGAATGTGTACAAAACGCTGGGGAAATGACCCAGCACCACCAGTATGTCAGCTTCGGTCTGTCTACCACCCTCCTCGAGAAGGATGATGGCAGGTTTAAATGCGTCTGGGTATTTGCATGCCAAACGACGCGCAGCGACGGCCGTACCAACCATGACATGAGTGTCCTGAACACAAGCACGGGTGACTTTGCGAATTTCTTCGGCGAGAATCGCCTTGTTTTGTTCCCAGGCGCTAGGATCAGTTGAACGTGTGGCCATGGCCTCGCGCAAGGCGGCATACTTGTCATCATGAGCAATTCGAGCACGTACCCTGTCGGTCAGGGAGAGGTTCATTTCCGATCCATGGAGTTGCGAATTCGCCCTTTTTGCTTCCTTGATCATGTTCGCAACTTGGTCAAGAGACTGCATTGTCTCAGACATATCCAGGAAGTCGAGAGCAGCCTCGTCGAACTCAGCCTTTGGCGGACTCCCCGGGGTTGTGTTGATGATATGTCGCTCTTCTCTTGTGATCGTGTTCAGACGAGTGACCTGCACGTGCTCTAGACCGAACGTCTTGCAAATCTCAACGAAAGACTTCGCGACATCGTTGCCCTGAAGGTTTTGTCCCACGCCAATGAAGATTTGTGGGAACACGACTTCACCGGTCTCGTCAACATTGTCCTTTGTAGCATCCGGTATACCTGAGTTGCCTGCCTCGATGTCTGCCTGGAGGGCTGGGGATTCCCTGGAAACTGACTGGTCGACCTGGGTACTCGCGTAGGTGTCCTGGGCTAGCACGTCACTCCAGGTGTCATTGGTTTCGCCTTGAGCTGGCTGCGTGGTTTGGTCGTCGTCCCATTCGCGAAGATCACTTGAGAGTGACTCCCGCTGAAGCATTTTCGAATGCACAGGTTTCAGGTATGTCGACGCAAGAATCTGCAAGCACAAGTGCGTCTTGCCAGAGCCAGGATAACCGAGCAAGAGCCACACTCCGTTGTTTGTCGACGCAAGGTTGTAAAAGGCCTGCTTCTGATCATCGTCCAGCTTCCTGAAAACCCCGACGACTACCTTGAGGTCCGGCTGAATATGCTTCAACTCGTGAGGCGGCATATCCAATGCGTCCCGAATCGTTTTCAAAAAGGGAAAGGTCCTAAAAAAGTCCATGGGTCTCTGCATGTCCCTCAGATCCAGGTGCCACTTCGCAAGGTCGGCAAGTTCCGGTGTGGTGTCAAACTTGTTGATACCCTCGAGACGAGCAGCCAGGTTGCTGTCATTGACTCTTGGCTTGACATTGACCTTGAACCGCTTCTTGTTGTCGACTACAGCGACAGTTTGCTGCATGGTCTCCAACAGGTTCACAAGCGGGAGTTTGTATTCGGCACGGGGTCTGTTAGGCAGTCCCTTGGGCCAGGTAGGGTGTAGGGGCACCTCGGCATAGAAGAACGGTCCTCCTAGTGAGGCCATTTCATGTGGAGCTTCGATTCGCTTGCCAGACCATCGGAGAAATCCCTCAGCTTTGGACGTGTCTGGCAACCGGAAGAGATGCCAGCGTTCGTCGATGAACGACTGAACTCGGGTCAGATGTTCTTTTGTCGACTCCCCGGGGATGCGCTCGTCATCTGCGCCATCGACCTTGATAAATTGCGTCCGTCTCATTTGCCATGTAACGAGGACGGCGTCGATAAATTTCTGCCGTCCAGCTTCCCCCTGGACGTTCGCAGCCGGGCGAACGATGTCGTCGATGTGCTTTCGGAGCAAGGATTGGCGGTCTTTCTGACCCATGTTAGTGATAGCCTGTCTGACATGTTGATGGGCTCTCTTTTGCTGCTCGTGCAGAGGTATGTCGTTCTCGGCAGCCTTGGGAAGGCTGTACGGAAGATGAACCGTGATGTCGACGTCAGCGTCAATGGGGGGCATCAGCTCCAAACCAGAAGTTCCTTGGATGGCGAAGACATAGCTAACGGAGACGTTCTTCTTGGTCATATTTGGCAGCTGGAAGGCGACAACATGTAAGTCCAAGCTCTCGAGAGCCTCTGCGTGCTGGTACTGGTATAAGTGATCCAGATGACTGCCGTAGCCAAGGGCAACCTTTCGATTGACAGGTGCATGGAAGAAGGTCATCTTTGGTTCGGGGATTTCGTCGTTAAGGGTCGCGAATCCGTTGGTGGTAAGAAGTTTGGTCTTGGGGGCTTTCGAGAACAGCTCGGTGAATCGAGCCGGAAGATTGGCTTCGTTACGAAAGCCACGGAGGAAAAAATGTGTAAGTCCTTCACTGATGGTTGTCGATGGCAGAGAGAAGTTGAATACCACGGAATGATCAGGGTAATCGCTGCGAAGTTTGTGAATACGACCGAAGACCTTGTTCATCACCTCAACAGATGAAGCTGCATCCGGGCAATCTCGGACGGCCAGCTCCATCCCGGCATGATTAACAGTCGTGTAAATCGCGGAAGCTGTGATCGGCAAGCGCAGCAGAAACATCTCGTCGACGGTAAATCGCTCGTCCTCGGCGACATGCTCGTGCTTCACGTGCGGTTTCGCACCCGCCTGAATTCCGCTGAAGGGTAACATCATACGACCTAGGTCATACAGTATATGAGGCCCTTTATAGTGGAAGGACAGGATGACCTCGGCGGAACGGTATGTTGGAACCAGCATTTGCATGGCCGCCAGAGGTCCATCGAACTCACCGAATGCGACAGCCTTGAGATAATCCCCTCTGAAGGGCAGAGGATACTCAGCGTCGCCACCTGGAAACAGGATGTTAACCACCGCCTGTCTTCTCCATGAATCCTTGCGGTGAAGGGCGGCTTCATTGATAGGGCGATCTTCGTCTTCGACGTTGCCAGCCTTGGTGGTGGCTGGCTTCTCAGCAGTGGCTGACATGTTTGCTTCTACTTCGGATCATTCTCCAAACAAAGAGACTGCAGGCTGATAACAGTTAGCATTTATACTCAGGTTGAATGACCTCGGGATTGACTGAGCACCTTTACCAACATAATCGGTGAAGAGGGTTGATGATTCGTTTTCGTCACTGTAGCAGATGTTCTGGTACTATCTGTGGTAATTCCGTGGCGGATTTGGTTCCTGATTGAAGAGTGCGGGATGGAAAATAATGTAGAATATCACGTTTGTGGTTCAGTTGTGAACTTGATTTTGCGTGGTCGGATCTGAGTTGCAGGTAATGGGACGGGGAGGTGAGTGCAGTTGAGTCCTTGTTATCTGAGCGGAAGAAGAGTCATGAGATTCGCGTATCAAAGTCTGGGGAGTTGCGGTGTTGCTGGGAATGGGTTGTAAAAAGTTGTGGTTGGGAAAGTCGAAGGTTGCAAAGTCAAAAGAGTTTGGGAAGTGGTGTTTATACAGAGAAGGTGTATCCAGTCCTCTGAGGAGCTGGGCCTCGTACCTTCCAGGCCAACATACGTCCTTGGTACCCGAGCAAGAATTTTCCTGGTTCTGGCGGAAGGCATGGAAGTCTTAAAGAACCTAAGGTATCACTCCATGTTTGGAGGTAGAGGTAGCAGGTAGAGGTAGGTATGTCGTCCCATGATTCAGATCTTCCAGGTTGTCAAATATCCTAGCTCGCTCCTGCTGTACAAGATTTGGAACCGTACCCCGAAGATGAATAAGGTAGAGGTGGGATTCTGCACAATTTATACGTGGAAGGAGCCATCCACACCTGCCTCTCTGGACGACGTTTGGCGCAGCAAGCAGTGCTTCCATCAAGTCAAACTGATTTGACTCAAACTCCAAAAGACAACACATATAAGTCTTTCTCTGATATGCGTTTGGCAAACAAAACGACTCATTTGCATTATACATCCAAACTGTGAGATGTTGCTTCAGTGTATCGATTCTTGGCTACCTAGTTCGTCGACATTCTTACTGCTGACTTGTAGGCACGACTTACCAGCTTCTGAGACTCCCATGGTGATGCACGCTGGCTTGCAGGCGCATGACACCGAATCTTCCCAATTTGGACGGAGTATATCCTACTAAGTATGACTGGGCTCTCAGGCCAGCGGGTAAAACCCATTCTCCGTAATACAGTTTCAAGCAACAACCTCCATACTGTCAATGATGTGATGATTGGCTGCACGTACCACACCAAAGGCCAAGCGAGCGCTGTCGGGATAAGCTGATCAAGCCACTTTTCCAACTTTACCTCATTGCTCGTAATTAAAGCAAGGAGTGCTTCCACAGTTACTCTGGATGACTCTTTTGGGCTGTAACAGAATTCAACACACTGGGAAACACTGGGGCGTGACAGCTAACTAGTCTAAGCAAACCTAGAATTGTGATGCATACCTCTATAACGAAGACTATACTAGGTCTTAGCTATCATATATATATCCTCAAGTATTCAACTAATGCCATGATGGCCATGGCCTGGCCGTACGGCATCGAAGTGACCGGTATATCCAAATAATGCTGCAGGTCCATTCCCATACCGGTTCCAAACGAGGTTTGTAGTAGTTCTCCCTCCGGGCTGATGTTGTCTAATACACCCTTGACCGCCTTCACAGCGACGTCCTGATACTCTTTGCCAATATACCTCTTCCTTTGGGCCTTGAGAATGCCAAATGCAAATCCTGCCGTGGCACTAGCTTCCTGGTACGATCCTGTGGCTTCAGGGACGTCTAACAGTGTCCGCCACAGGCCGCTGTTGAGTTGGAGTGGCCCCAAAGCCGCACATTGTGCCTCGAGTGTGCTCCGGAGGATGGCACCAATGGGATCTTCAGGCCCAAGATTCAGCAGCTCGAGAAACTCTGGTATCACAATAGTGATCCAGGAATTTCCTCTCGCCCACCTTGCGTCTGCGAAGTTGTGGCCGCCGTCGTGGAACGTCCAACCGTGAAAGAAGAGTCCGGATTTGCGGTCGAAGAGAAACTGAATGTGCAAGAGGAACTGGCGCTTCGCCTCGGTCACATACTCGGGTCGGTTCAGCACGAGACCAATTTTTGCTAACGGCATCACAGTCATCATTAAAGTGTCGTCCCATAGCTGCTGATCGTTGACCTCAAGGTAGGTGATGTGTTGCATACCGCCGTACTTGGTCCTCTCCAGGTCGTGGTATGCCCATTCGGCCCAGCTCTCGAGCCAGGGTCGGTATGTCTGGTTGCCGGTGCGCTCATAAACATAGGCCAGTGTGAGGAAGACGGCCATGGTGTTGATGTTCTTGGTTGTGCCGCCGGCCGCGAACCTGTCGCGGAACCAGTCCTCAATGATACGCAGGCAGTCCTCGTCTCCCGTCAACTCGAAATATTGCCATATGCCGTATAGGCCGATGCCATGCGTCCACTCCCAGTCATTCCATCCCTTGGTATCGATGACCCGGCCATCCTCGAGGGTCATCAAGAACTCTCCCGTCTTGTCCTTGATGTTGACCAAGGCATTGATCAGGAGCTTGATCTTGCTGTGGATGTCGGACGACTTGATCCCATGAAGTTCGGCAGGCATCTTGACAGTGACAAGAGGAAGAACAAGCCCAAGAGCTGAAATGCACTGCAAGCTATCGGCTATGTCTTGTTGTTGGCGAAAAGTTGAATCAAGTCGAAAATATGAGAACCAAAAGTGAAAATGATATGGCAACCCCAAGCAACTGAATGCTCGGCGTCTTAGCCGAATACTGCGGAGACGGTGGGCTGCGGGGAGGTTTTGGGGTTACCTCTATTACTGGTTGCCCGGTTTTGTCGGGTCCACTTAGGTAATCTCTGCCACGCGTTTTGACTCTATTCATATGAAATACCGAACAGATATTATTGTGTGAAGGACCAGAACTCAATTGGGTAGCGCCATCTGTTATTCGCGTTGCAGCTATTGCTGGCTTTTTGTTTGCATGTCTTCACTGAATGCTTTGATTTCCTGAACCTAATGCTGGTGGAGAATTGGGGAAACTCGGGTGGAGTTACACCGAGAAACTGGGGTAAGCTTTGAGGGGAAAATATGGGCCAGCAAAGGGAGCACGAGATGGCACCTACCTACCTGCCCGACGGTCTACCTGGTAGGTAGCCATCCATGGATATTGGTGGCGCATACTGTAACTAACAGCCGCCCATGATATTGATTTTTAAAATATTCTTACGTGGGACAAAGTCCCGCGAAATGCCAAACCTCAGGTTTCAGAGCGGGATTGGAGCAAAGGTGGAGAAAAAGTTATAATTTCATGAATTTCGAAATAACGCCCACGCAATATTT
>QVQW01000134.1:0-40149 GCA_003635345.1 Coniochaeta pulveracea | reverse complement strand
AGAGCCAGCCTGCCCTACAAAACGACGTACCCTACACTTTGACCTACCCTACAGAGCCAACCTACCCGGCTGCCGGGACGTACCCTGCAGAACCAACCTACCCTATACAACGACTTACCCTATAATGCCAGCCTACCCTATAGACCGGCCTACGCTATACCTACACCTACCCTATAGTGCCAACATACCCTATACCTGGGCCCGACCTGCACCTCCCCAAAGGAGCCAGCCTACCCCATAAGCGGACTTGCCCTATACTTTCACCTACCCTATAGCGCCAACCTACCCTATACTTGGGCCTGGCCTGTACCTTGACCTCCTTAACGGAGCCAGCCTACCCTACAAAACGACTTACCCTACACGACCTACCCTACATAGCCTACCTTATACCTCCACCTACACCGATGCCGAGCTCGCCCTGCGCCCGCGGCCAAGTCCGCCCGACCTACCTTACAAAACTACGCCGGTAGGGTAAGACGGGGGACCGTCTCGCCGCTCCCCCTTTCCTCTACGCTAGACCCGCTTCCGTAGGTAGGGATAGAGAAATCTAAGCGAAGAAGGGCTTACCTTTAGCAGATCGTAACAACAAGGCTACTCTACTGCTTATAAGACCCTTTCGCACAGCTAAGTCGTCTACAAAGGATTTGATCCCGCGCGTGTCAAAATTACAATACGCGAATTACTACCGCTCACTTCGAGAACGGTAGAGGAATCGCTAGCTAAGATGCGAGGCCGGAGCCTATTCTTATACGTCTACAACGTGCGGGAGGTATCATCGCGTTCTAGCATAGATTCTAACTTAGAGGCGTTCAGCCATTATCTAGTAGATGGTAGCGTCGCGGCACTACCCGGTCGGACAACCGCAAAAACCAATTATCTGAATAAGCGGTTCCTCTCGTACTAAGCTTAATTACTATTGCGATGAGTTCATTAGTAAGGTAAAACTAACTTGTCTTACGACGGTCTAAACCTAGCTCACGTTCCTTATTAGTAGGTGAACAATCCAACGCTTACCGAATTCTGCTTCGGTATAATAAGAAGAGCCGACATCGAAGGATTAAAAAGCGACGTCGCTATAAACGCTTAGCCGCTATAAGCTAGTTATCCCTTTAGAATATGTTAATAAGAGTTTATTGATTAAAAAAAAAAAAAGCGTTATCGGAGGTTGACTAACCTATAGTAACTTTTCTAGCACCTCTAGCCTTAAATCTCGAGGGACTAAAGGATCGATAGGCCACACTTTTATAGTTTGTATTCACACTGAAAATCAAAATTAAGGGGACTTTTACCCTTTTGTTTTACTGGAGATTTCTATTCTCTATAAGCCCCCCTTAGGACACTTGCGTTATAGTTTAATAGATGTGCCGCCCTAGCTAAACTCCCCACTTAACAATATCTTTAACCCGGCTCGGCCCGCGAAGGACCTTAAAACTAGAAGTTGGACGTAAATCTAGCGCCGCTTCATTGAATAAGTAAAAAAACAATAAGAGTAGTGGTATTTCACCGGCGCCGAAGCTCCCACCTATTCTACACCTCCTATGTCTTTTTATAATGTTAAACTAGAGTCAAGCTCAATAGGGTCTTCTTTCCCCGCTGATTCTATTAAGCCCGTTCCCTTAGCTATAGTTTCGCTAGATAGTAGATAGGGACAGTGGGAATCTCGTTAATCCATTTATACGCGTCACTAATTAGATAACGAGGCATTTGGCTACCTTAAGAGAGTTATAGTTACTCCCGCCGTTTACCCGCGCTTAGTTAAATTACTTTATTATGACATTCAGAGCACTAGGTAGAAATCACATTGCGTCAACACTACTTTCTAGCTATCGTAATGCTATGTTTTAATTAGACAGTCAGATTCCCCTTATCTATACTAGTTCTAAGTTGGTTGTTAACCGTGCGCCGGACGGCCGAAGCCTACCAAGGGCATCGGACACCGGATGCTAGCGGCCGCCCGCCGGTTGCCCGGCTAATGGCCTCCTGCTCCTAGTGCGTCCGCCTAAGGCCTAACGCACCTAACCCTTAGAGCTAATCCTTTTCCCGAAGTTACGGATCTATTTTGCCGACTTCCTTTATCTACATTATTCTATTAACTAGAGGCTGTTTACCTTAGAGACCTACTGCGGTTATAAGTACGACCTAGTGTGAGAATTATTCCTTCCCGCGGATTTTCAAAGGACGTCGAGAGCGCACCGGACCTAGTAGAAGTGCTAGGCTCTTCCGACTATTAAACCCTATCTTTAGATAAACTATTTCTAGGGTGATAGATCGTTAAGAAGAAAAGAGAACTCTACTTAGGGCCTCCGCCGTCGTCTCCGCGTTTAGTTACGTTACCGCGTAAAACCTATATCTAAGTGCCGGAATATTAACCGGCTTCCCTTTCGCTACACGGGGTATAAGTGCCCCTTTAAAACGGAACTTCCTTATAGCTTAGGATCGACTAACTTATATCTAACCGCTATTTATATAGAACCTTTCCCCACTTCGGTCCTTTAAGTTCTCATTAAAGTATTTGCTACTACTACTAAGATCTACACTAAAGGCCGTTCGACCCGGGCTCACGCCTTAGGCTTCGTCACTAACCTCTACGGCCGCCTACTCCTTAGGGCATCGTTTCTACCCTAAGAGCGGGGTATAGGTAGGACGCTTAAGCGCTATCTATTTTCAAGGCTAGTATATTCGGGTTATTCTTAGTAGCTATTTCGGTTTAGGATTTAAGGTTTTTTCGTATTATTACACTTATATCTTAGACGTAAGTATAAGATTTCTTATCTTTCTTAGAGCTTATAAGTAAAGTACTACGTTTCTCACACTCACATTATAAACGTAAGTATGAGATTTCTTATCTTTCTTAGAGCTTATAAGTATACTAAGAGCTTATAAGTAGATTATTACCTATCTTATACTTACGTTATAAACGTAAATATGATATTTTTATAAGTAAACTACTACGTATTTCACACTTACATTATAAACGTGAGTATAACATTTCTTATCTTTCTTAGAGCTTATAAGTACACTACTACGTATCTTATACCTACGTCTTAAACGTAAGTAATAACTTTCTTATCTTTCTTTTAAGTTATAAGTAGATTATTACGTATCTTATACTTACGTTATAAACGTAAGTATAATATTTCTTATACGTACACTACTACGTATTTTACACTTACGTTATAAACGTAAGTATAACATTTCTTTTACGTAAACTACTACGTATTTCACACTCACGTCTTAAACGTAAGTAATAGATTTCTTATCTTTCTTATAAGTTATAAGTAAATAACTACGTATTATATACTTACGTACTAAAAGTAGGGGTAATAATACCTTTATTTTTAAATATATATTATTCTTTTATATATATAATATTTTATCTTCGCTTTTTATACGTACGTCCTTTATAAAAGTATTATAATTCCTTTACTTTATATTATAAGCTTAATAAGTAAGTCCTACCTTATATACTAATATTCTTTATACTTAGTCTATTTATTCTAAAGCTCCTTATCTCTTATACTTATAATTGTTACGTAACTATTATTATTACTTAGTTTAATTATTAAAGCTTATAAAGTTTATTTCAACGTATATATTAGTATTCTTTTATCGCCTAAGTATATAATATAACGTTCCTCGCTTTCTATACTTACGTCTCTTATATAAGTATAACTATTCTACTTCTTCTTCTTTACTTAGCTTTTATTAAGTAAAGACTTATATTATTTAGACTAAAGAGTCTAAGTGATTTTAACGTAGTTATATACTCTACTTTTCTCTTTGCTTTTTCGTTTTAAAAACGATCTATAGATATATATATACTTTTAAAAGTTAGCTTACTCTTTTTTGTTTTTATTTTACTATAAATACGAAAGTTCAAGCCTATTTATACCTTTATATTTATATAAACTATCTTATTTATCCTTAAGTTTATAACGTTAACTTAACTAAAATTTTCAAGATTAACTAATAAAGCTATCGTTATAATAATATTCTACGAGTTAAATTATATAAAATAGTCTTTATTTAAAGGCTAAGTAAGAGATATAATACGGGAATACAACGGCTAATATTTTATACTATAAGGGTCTTATAGCTTATAGACTAATTCTTAAAGAGAGAGAAGAATCTAAAGCTATCCTTTTTAAAGTAAGTCTTAGAGCCCTATTCGATTCTCGGACCCGTACTCGTATCCGTATAAACGTATAGGCTAGGAATAGAGCGGGGTTAGCGTAGGAGCGGCGTAGCCTCGGCTCCCTAACTCTAAGCCTTATTATAGATTTAAAACTAAAGGCTTTATCTTCTTTTTTTCATTATATAAGTTATTTAATTAAAGAATCTTACTAGTCGAGGAATAGTTATATTTAAATATTTTTATAAAATAATCTTAACTTATTATATCCTATATATTATAATATCTTAATATTAATTTCTAATATTATAAACTACTTATAAGATCGACTTAAGTAACTTTTAATAAGTTAATATAATAAATCCCTTTATTATTATAAAAAACTTTTTCACTATTTAATATATTAATATTTACCTTAATCTTAATTTTCTTATCTTATAATATTATTTTACGAGTTTTTAGTACTAAAATAAACTATATATCATTTAGTAATTTAATATTTATCTTAACCCTAATTTTTTTTATCTTATAATACTATTTTATCGGTAAAATATAAGAGTAAGTACGTTCTTTTATTTATAATAATAAAAATAACTACCTTTATAAAAGTTAATTAAATAATCTTAATAAACGGAGTTAAGATATAATCTAAAATACTAATTTGATAAGTATTTATTTCGCTTCTAATAAGCGTAGTATATACTTAAGATCGATAATTCACCGAGTATATTTACCTCTTAGAGCCTAAGGCGAATTATCCTTCAGCTCTATCCCCCCCCTTTTTCCCCTAATATCCGTATTTCTTTCCTTTATATATCTAACAATCCTTAGGTCTCCGCTACACTTCTTTAATCTATCCTTATCTTTATCAACTATAATAACATCTTCGGGATTAGACGATTTCTAGTCATCGAGGTTAATCATCCCTTATCCCTTTAAATACTAAATTCCCTCCCTAAAACTACACGTCTTAATAGCTAATCTAACTTATTCTTTTCTATATAGGTCCCGAGTTAGCGATTCCGAATATAATTCCGACGAAGAGCGAGATTAACGACGCCTATTATAACCTTCCTCCGAGCCTCCCTCTTTAAACGAAGAGGAGGAAGACATCCTCGAACCGTTATCTCGCGAGAGCTTATATCGATAGATCTATTAGACACCGGCGCGAGACGAATAACTTATTCGACGTATTATATACGTACTCCGATAAGGCCTCGTCCCGTACCCTAAACGGTTCTATTTTAACGAGGCGGTGAAATATAAGGAAACCTATCTTCGATACGGTAACCTAAAAGAGACGTATCAACCCTTTAATACTAAGATAGCCTTTCTTTCTACTACCGAGCAATTATACCAAATAAGCCTATATCGGGGAAATAAGAAAGATTATAAAAAGGCCCTTAATCCTAAACTTTATAAAGCTTAACGATTCAACTTTCCACTTACCTATCGGTTACGTAGTATATTCTCCGGTCTTACCTCTCGGAGTATAACTTAGAGTTATATTTACTTTTATAAATTATATATATAAAGTAGTCATCTTTTTATCCCCCGATACGACGTCGATAGTATTATCTCCATCTTTACCGACCTAACGCGGATCGTCTACACTATTATATATTTCCCTACCCTTTTACGGACGCGGTACTTTTCTAAGTTTATTTATATCCGTGTTCCTATCGAAGTCACGGATAAAGAGACGGGTAGGGTTACCTTAGAGGCTACCCCCGTATATAAGATCCCTTATATCCTCTTTAACGAGGTCGGGCGCTACCTACTTTACGTCTTCTTCCCTCGTTTATTTAAGCTAGGTAAGGCGGAGCCGGCTAAACTTAGTAATAAGTAGTACGAGTAGTTCTACGATTTCGTTACTCTTCTAACGTTATAAGCACTCGGGGATAATATAGCCTATTATATTCCCGCTTCTTTTAATATCGGACTTACTAACGCTCGTATAGATAGCGAAGAGGGTTCTAGACGCTCTTCTATTCGTAACGCACCCTTTGAGATTTAGATTACGGCACCGAATATTCCGGCGTTTTAGCGGCGAGTTTAATCGAACCTATCTAAAGCCTCGTTTCTAGACTATTATCTCTAAGAGTTCGGTAATTTATTCTTTCTATACGATTATATTAATTATAAACTCGAGTTCCGTTATCCTCTTTCTATCAACGACTATCTAGATTAGCATAAGAAAGATTATACTCGGCGGATCCGACCTCCTTCTAACTTAGCTATAGCTCGTTCGGTAGATTAAGAATACCTCGACCTTACCGCCGAGTTTCTACTATATTACGAGTAGACCGGAAGCGTTATCTTTACCCGACGATGCTACTAAAATAATACGCTTCGATTCTTATTCGATAACGACGTCCACTCTACGTTATTCGCTAACCCCTTCGGTAAGGTAGATATAGATAACTATAATTCCGACGGTATTATATCCGATAACGATACCCCGTCTTAGCGGTTATTCCGGCCGATAAGAGCGACTATAACAAAGTACAACCTTTTTACCCTTCGGGATACTATCTTTTTAACCTCGGAGCCCCGGTATACCAACGTTCTCTACGATCTCGGTCTTCGTTACTTCTAATCTTATTCCGTTATAAAGAAGCTATTTACTAATATACCTCTTTAACTATTTAACCTCCTTAGTTTATCGAACCTAACTTACGGGCAAAGATAATAATAGGGTATTATAACTATAATAAGACTTATATACTCCTCGCGTAAATAGCTCCTCCGTTCCTTCAAAGCGAATACTTATAAAGTTTATATTACCCTCTAATCAAATACTTCTATACCTTTCGGCCACCGTATTAAGTTCCGTATCCACCCTCGACTAATTTAGCAAATTCGTCTTACGGAAGCGACATATTATATAAAGCTCTTTACGTAATACCGAAGTAATCCCCGACGAAGCACCTCTTCTTCTCGTCGCTTATCTACTAACACGTCTTAGTCTAGTCGATTACCGGTCTTAGCCTCGCCCGAGAGCCTTTAAAGGATCTTCGATTTTCGTTAGTATAAGCGCGTCGCTAAGACTTAGACCCGTTTAGATTCGGTTCCGTTTTATTTTATTACTTCCCCTAAATTTAACAAATTTCTCTTTCATAACGTATATAAACACCTACTTATCTTAGACTCTATTCTTACTTATTATAATATTATCGATAAAGAGAGCCGGACTCCGGAGCTCTTTATAACCCTCTTCGGACTAATATTTCTTTCCCTCCGTTACTTTATCTTATATCTTCCTCCTAAGACTCGGTAGCTCGTCGATAATCCTTTAACCGGAGATATAACGTAGGTATAAAGCTCGTTATAGAAACCTAGTCTCGGGTTATATTAGGCTCTATAATAGCGTAGCTTTGCCTTCTAGCCGGATAAGGTAATAGACTAACAACTATTTAAAGTATTAGAAGACTTTGACGGAAGTTTCACCGTTCCCGACTTCTAAAGCTATACCCGATACGTCGCTATCCGGGAGCTATTACTTAACAATACCCTCTTCGACCGCCTTTTCGAAGTATACTCCAAGTATAAACTTAACCTAAGGTAGTACTATTTCCTCTAAGAAGTTATAGTTCATTTCCTCCTCCGGCTCTACCGTTAATAAGCACTCCTCAAACTCTTTCCGTTTATTCTTAAGCGAGGTAACCTTAGGGACTACTACGATAAGGATATATTCCGGTTCTCCGTATAAGGCTTAGAGATTATTATTCGATAGTACGATAAGAAAGGGACTAACCTCGTTATAGGGAACCGTACTAACTTACTAGACCCGGTTAAATTCTTTATATAAACTTAGACAAACGAAGCGTCTACGTTTAACCGCGCTTATATTAAAGACCTTCCCTTCTACTATTAGTACTAACGATTCGTTTAAATAATTAGTTAAGGTAGTAACGATGTTCTTACCGGGCCAAATCTTATAGTTATTCTATATTACCGCTTCTATCAATAATATACTACCTTACCGTACCCGGATTCTAACGGTTACTTAGTCGTAATAGAGAAGGGGATTAGTAATAAGTCTATATACTACTAGAAATCCTTTATACCGTATCCTAATATCGGACCTCATACTTCTTTCTAGCTTAACGTTATCTAATTTATAAAGAAGAAGAACTCCTTACCGACCGAGGAACCTCTCCCCTCCCCCGACATCGTTAAGAACGTTAAGAGTTTCGAGGATATAGTAGTAGACATTAACCGCCTACGTAGTTATATTACGAAGAAGCGCAAATCGGACTAGTAACGTAAGAAGTCCTATTATATATTCGGACTATACGACCTATAAGCTAATAAAAAGACAAAAGGAGTAAACGTCCGTCTAATATATCTAAACTAATTATTAGCTTACCACTTTCATCCCTTTAACGTCGGGTCTTCATTTCTTATACTATATTAATAAGACTTATCGGGTATCCGCCGTCCGGTATAACGGTATCGGTAGTATTATATAGTAATGATAATATACTCTACGTAATACGTTTCCGTCCTCGAGCGTAAAAGAATCTCTACTCCGTTTCGTATTCTATATAACGACGAAGTATAAACTTCTATATTTATATAGCTTAAATAGTTATATAATACTTATAATATAAATAGCTAATATAATATAGCTAGCTTAATACGGCTAGTACTATTTAGTTATTAATAAGTAGCTAGTATATATAGTTTACGCCGACCTTACTAATCCTATAACAACCCGTGTTACGTTATACTTCATTGTTTTAGACTCGGTATACCTATAATATTTAGTTAATATAGAGCTAAAGGAAAGTTTTCCTTTAGCTCGGCAACAACTTAAGTATAATATAACGAATATTATATAATCCGGATAAGATATATACGAAGCTTATAAAGCTTCGTATATATCTTTAGAGCTTATTATAATAATACTATATATAAGTTTAGCTGCTCGGCTAATACTAACTTACCCTATATTACGACTCCCTACTAATTCCTTAATACTATTAAATATATATTATAAACTATATATCTAAATTATATTACGCTAATTTAAGGATTTATCTAATACCTATTATAACGGTAATTATATACTTAAGGATACCTATTAACTTAATATAGCGTAGTATTTAATATTTACGAATAATATATTAATTATATAAACGTAAATCTATAACGGAAATATTACTACTATTTGGAACTATCGTACTTACCAACGGTGAACCGTAATAAAGACATTCGGAATATAAAGATAATTATCCTAAGCTTTAGTAAATCGTATATAAGCGTATCTATCGGACGCGTATATCAAATTATATCTAATATTTTATACCGTTATTATATCTACTTAACGTTTTACTAGCGCCTAATTATAATAAATCACTTATACATTATAAACCGATCCGTCCACTAACAACTCGGACTTATAAAACAGCAAACTTTCACACCACGTATTACTACCAAACCTCTACTCGACCTAATATATATATAGACTATAACATAAACCAAAAATATTAGTAAACGTAACATTTATACCGGCGGGAAGGTCGCCCGAAAAAACCTTATAAACAAAGCCGCATACGTCTCGGTACTACCGACTAAGCTAAAATAGAAGCGCCGCTACCGACCCGGCACTATCGTACTCCAAAAGATCCGTCGCTACTAGAAGAGAACGGAGCTCCTACTAGCGAAGCGACTATTTACTAAGTTAGTTAGCTCGACTTTGCCCTTCTCTCTAGTCCTATATATTATTAACCGCGCTTCTAAGTTCGTAAGATCACTTAAGACATCTGGCGTCATAGCGATGACTTCCGGTATAAAGGTAATACCTTAAGAGCCCTATAAAAGGCCGCTAAAGCCTATATCGTTAAGGTTATAGAAGACATACTCGCGGGAGCTATATATACCGGGCGCGTAACAATTATAAGCAAGGACATACGCTACGTTATCAAGCTTCGTACGCGGTTTAAGTCTTAGCTACGTCGTAACTAAGGGAGACCGAGCGTCGCCGGCGGCGACAAAGATATACCGCTAAAGTATTAATATACACGATATATAACAAAAGTAAAGGCCTCACTTATATTATAATATAGTAAAGTCATCTAACCCTATTAACATTTATATATATCTACTAATATTATATAACTTATTAGGAGCTAAACTATTAGGAGTTAACGTAATAGTTAGATAAATCTATCTTATTTGGGTTTCCTTAGTTATTAGACTGAGATAATAAATAGTAAGATAAAGTATACGGAGTTAGGTTATTTATACTAGGTAAGTAGAATCAACGGCCAAATATATATCCGTTCCGTACTTACGTAATCGCTATATCTAAGTAGTTACTATAGCGGAAATAAACGCGTATTTGGGTATCTAACATCGTTACATCTTTATACTCCCTTTGTTAGTATATTAATCCCGTATTCGAATAGCGAGCCGAAGAGCTATTAAAGACTCCAGTTAAGGAGTACTAGCTCGCCTTATCTACGCTATATAAGATAAACGAGCTAACTTATCGACGGTAACTAATAGACTATATAATAATACCGACGCGATTCCGCTAATTAACTATAAGCAAATACGGCAACTTTAAGAAGGTCGCTATAAGTCCCGCCCTTCTCGTATCCGGGTAAGGAATAATCGTACCGTTATATCCTCCCCCTTTATAATCGAGCCGACTTCGTCGGCTACTAGCCTATTAGATCCTTCTTAGTCCTAGACCCTTCCGGTCAACAACTAATCGAGTAAATCTAACTTTACAATATACTAATCTATTATTATACGACTTTTAAATTATACGGCTACTAAAGATATCGCCGCTTAAACCGATATATTATAACGCCTTCTTTCTATACTTATTACCGAGAGCGATACCATCCTATAAGTTAAGTCCGAAACCGTCCTTACATCTTTATAACCGTTAGCTTCGACCCGTATATCTAAGACGACCTCCTCCCTTATAAGGACGGAGCCTACCTCCTAACTATACCCTCCCGAAGAATATCCGCTTAGAGACCCCGTCTCTTCTTAGATATCCTAAGTAGACCCTACTAGTACTATAGCTCCCTCGGCTAACCCTACTCCTCTTTCTAATAGTATAGATATAGTAGATACTAACCCTCCTAATAATCCTCATCTTCGTATCGATTTCCAACCTAGATCTATAGAATCCCTCTTCGTAACCAGCTCCCCTACTCGGCACTATCCGTCATCTAAAGTCCTCTCTACTATTCCCGATATATAACCGCTACCGCTAAGCGATACGTAAGACGAACCCGTAGACAACGACGATCTAAATATAAAAGGTAGTTCTAATAACGACCGTAGTATACGTCGAGCGGCCGATAATAATAATCGGTACGAGGAGAGTAAAGAATTAGACGAAACTAATCAAAGCCGAGGGAGGAGTAAGAAGGCGACCGAAGAACGTTCCGCCTCCCCTTCTCTAGCCCCCCCTATACGTCTAAATAAGAGGAGGAAGATCGTATTACCGACTACGTTAAAGCTCACTTATTAGCGTATCTAAGACTAGCTATTTACTTTTATTAGCGCCGATAAGTCGACACCTATCTCGATAGCCGATATCGTATAAGACCTCGTTATTAAGCTTCGAGGTAACGTCTTAGAACTAGAGATTAAATATCTAAAGAAAGACTTTTATACCCTTAGATCTATATTATTCATCGATATATTCGGTAACGTTAGATAAGTTAGCTACTTAAAGCTTATTTACGGTTACGATTATAAAGCTAATAACTTTATCCGAGGTACTTAGCGTAAGGACTAAGCTTATTAATAGCTTACTAACTTAGGATAACTATAACTTACGTCCCTACTAAACGATTAGTCGGAGGTCGTTTTATTAGAAGATATAAGCCGTAGTTTAGTAGGTCGCGTCCTAATTATAAAGTAGAAGGTTAAAGTCGTATAATAGTAGGAGTAACTCTCTAACTTATCTAAGGAGGAAAATAATAAGTTATCGGACTTCCTTAGTATATAAAGGTATAAACCGGGACCGCGTCGTAAGCTATCGAGTCGATACGGTAAATATATAGTATATCTACTATACTTTAATAAAGTTCGTAGCTTCTTAGACCGTATATACCGATAAAAACCCCTCGCAACTCTTATAAACGTTTTCGGCCTCGGTATTCTACTACTACTTCCTACGACCTTAGAGGTAAATTACCGTAAGTTATTATATAATAAGGAGTTATAAAAGGAGGATAAGTTCGCTACCGCTATGAAACTCTTATTATAACACCTTCCCGTTCTCAAAGAGACGTATACCTTATCTAAGACTAAGGTGGTTCGGCCCCTTCTTTCTAAGGAAAACCTACGTTATAACCGATCCGCCTTAGGACGTAAAGAAGATTCTAACGTCGGAAGGGGATAGCTTATAATACGCGACCTATTAGAGGAGGACGAGTTCGACGGCTCTAGTAATAACGATAAGCTATATATATTAGATAACAAAGAAGAGTAAAGTATATTAGATAACGATAACGATAACGAATAGACTTCCAGCAAACTAATTATCACCTTACCTTACTAATATATCCTACCGTATATATTCTCTTAATAACAAAGCCGAAGGCTAAATATCCTTAAGCTCGCTATATTTCTAATATATAATAGGATAAGGCCTAATACTATCTTATAATATAATTATACCCTAACTATCTTAGGACTATAAAGGCAATTAACCTACCCTAAGTATATCTCCTAATCCTACCAATTATATCGTCAAACTTTACGTCTCTTATTTATTATAATAACCTCTACCGTCTTCCGCTTATAGCTAAAGGTATATATCTCTTAGCGAAGGGTCTAATTTATTACGAAAATATTAGTAGTTAGCTATATTATAACGGTATCTTTAAGTAAACATCGTCGATAATAGTAATAACCTACCGGCCTTCTTATTTTATAGCTCACCACCCTTTACAACGACAACGAAGCTTAGGTTATATATAATACTACTCTTCGCCTTTACGCTCTTAGCTATAGCTTCGATAAAAGATAACGTGTTAGAAGATAGCTCGTCGGAGGAAGACTCGTCGGAGGAAGACTCGTCGAAGGTAGACTCGTCGGAGGTAGACTCGTCTAGATCGGAAATATTCGTATCGTCTATTATACCGTCGTTACTACTAACGTTATCGTTATCGTTGCTTAAAGCGTACTCCTTATCGTTATTGTACTATTATCCTAAACTCTCGGCTACCTTATACGGTATCTTCTCGGACGGATAAAGGATATTAAACCGTCTACCGTCGTATATTATAAAAGTTAGGAATACCCCCTAATATATATAATAGTCGGGCGATAATATATACTTTACGTTACTATCGAGTATACGTAGGCTTACTTTATACCCTCGCTTACGTATCTCTTAACCGTATTATAGAAACTACGAAGCGCCTTCTCCTTCTCCTTATCGGATATCTTTCGAGGAGCCATCTCTAAGGTTTATAAACTCGTAAGCTTATTTTCGGAAAAAATAGAAACGACGTAAGCTATACTACGACGCGAATATAAGGACGAGGGTTAGTACTTATAAACTAAACTATAAGATTATAAGGCTTAGGTTACGTTTCTACGGTAACCGCGCGTCGCTTATCCTCTCTTTTCGGCCCCAATTCCATATTTATATATCGGTCTAATCGTATATCTCGTCCCATTTTTAAGTTTATTTACCCACCTCGATTAGCTTATTACTTCGATCCTTACTAACATTTACCAACTATATAATATCTTAATATTATATCTTTACTAATACTTAACAATCATATAACACCTTAATATCGTATTAGCAATTCTATCCGTAATAAAGTTCTTCGCTCCGACCCCTAAGGTCTAGGACTATACGTTAGATATCTACAACTTAAGTAAGGCTTTAAAATACGACGGTTATAAAGAGGGTTAAGTTATAGCCTTAGTTATCGCCGGTATATAATTAAGGTTATCGTATATACTTATACTAACGTCCTTTATAGTTTTTAAAGGCGACGCGCTATACTTTATCGATAAGATAGTCGATACCGATAATAACGAGGTTATTTTCGGTAAACTAAACCTATACTTCCCTTTATAATTCTATAACTAAACTCCGTTATTTATTAGAGACCTCGTCCATCACCAAAAAGCGTAAAACGGACGAAGTAGTTACTCTTAGTTCGTCGCTTATATTAACGCCGATATACCTAACCACCTTACTAACTTAGATATCGGTTATTAGAGACCCCGAAGCCTAAGCGTTACTATCTTCGTAGCAAAGATAAGGAGTATCCCGGTATATCTATATCTAGACTCTTCTATTACTTATAAGATAAGTACTTAGATTTAATACTCGTCCTCCTTTATTTAGAGACTCCCTCCTCGTAGTTTATCCCGCCGGCTCCTAAGCCGAAGGAGACTAGAGAAAAAGCCGGTTCGTCTACCCCTTCTACCTTCTACTTCGTACCTCAAAGCTAATATTACTTATTTATTAATACCTTTCCTTATTCCTAATAAGTCACATAGTAAGTCCAGCCGTAAATAAACTAAGTCTTAGGTAATATAGTATAAGACGAGTACGTAAAACCCTCCTTAGGTAATATAAAGTTATAACGTCTCCGCTCGGGTACTTAACGATAATCCTTAATATACTTATATAAGGGAACTTAGTAGCGGAAGGATAATTAGCCTTAAGCTCTTATTAGCCGTAAGTTGATACTTATATATATTAACATTAGCTATTATAACTTAATCGCTATATACTAACCTTACGCCCGAAACCAACGAACGTTCGTTCCGAAATACTACGTAATAATATATATCGATCGCGTTTTTATAATAGTCTCTAAATTACTAGTTCGTATATCCGGCCCCGTTATAATAACTAACTAATAAACAACCGTATAACGACTTTAAGACCTCTCTTCTTATCGCACCGCTTTACCGTAATCGACTCGACTAACTATTTTCTCCTTAACTAAGGTAGCTTCCGTAGTTACTACTTTCTCACCGACCTATTCTTACTTTCCCGATTAAACCTTTACCCGTCTATATAACGCTTTTCTTTCCTACGAGCTATCTCGTCACCTTTATCTCGCTATTCGGCTATCGACTCGAATAGCTTATATTCGCCGGTATACCTCCCGTTATCGAGGTAAGCGTTAAGGTCGCCCCGTACCTCGAAAAGGTAATAATACTTCCCGATTCCTTTTACGATACCGGATTAAATAGCTAACGAGTTTAAGTTCCTTAGGACGTTCGATAAGGCTAATAACCGTCTATCCAAGGCCGAGTAATAAGAGTTCGCAAACATAATTATTATAATAGTAATAATATATACCGAGGAGTACGGTTTAGTCCTCGCCGAAGACCGGCTTAACTCCGAGAGCTCGTCGTCGTCCGATACTAATTACTAAATCGACTCCGATATTAACGTAGATAGAAACGACGATCCGGAAGAGGCCGGTTAACGCTTAGTTCCTAAGCAACCTAAGAAGCGAGTTATAATACGTCGCTAAGATCGTATAATATATCGCGACGAGCTAGATATCCGTAACGATACGTTATAATTATATATCGGTACCGCTATAAACGATATCTATACCGCGGATACCTTAATTATAATCGCTTAAAACGTTTACTAACGCCTTCTATATACGTAGCTAAGTATTACGAGAAATAATATTATCTAAGTCTCCGTACCCTTAAACAAATAAACTCGAGAGTAGATTACGACCTTCTTCTAAGACATACTCGGAACTATAATAGACCGAGTTAAAGAGACGGTCGAAGCCGTCGTCACTTATAACTAATCCGTTATTATAAAGCGTTAGTAAGGCGATACTAATATACCGCCTCCTTTATATTAAATATATAAAGACTTAGCTATCTTTAATAACATAAATAAGTCGAAGACCTACTAATATATCCGGCGTAACATTTAACTAATCCGCCTCTTATAATATTAGTCGGGCATAAGGACTAGTTTCGAGCGTCACGACTACGACGCCCGCGCCATCATCGAGTATTACAGCTTAGTTACTAAGCCCGGCTAAACGTATAAGAGCTTAGCTAAGTCGAAGCTATACGAGAAGATCGGTATACTAGCTTAGTTATTTACTAATATACTAAAGAGCGCGGCGATACCCGTAGCACTAGTAACCTATTATAGTCGCGGGGCGATCCTCTTAATACCGAACAATATTAACGGGTAAGCCTCGTCGGCGAATATAATCTTAAGCGTCTCGTTATTCCTCCGTTAACCTATATTATCTACTTATAATAATAGCCACCGCTTTCCTATATCGGTAATAGATAATATTATATCCGTAATTCGTACCGTTAATAAAGACGACGTCATTAGTCGTATCTACGATATTATATACAAGCGTATTATTAGCTTTATCGAGAACGATAATCTTATAGTTTTCGATCCTACTAACTTCCGTATAACGGTAAGAACCACTTTACTAGAGGCTATAAAAATACTAAAGCCGGCTCTTAATACCCGTCCTATAGGCTACGTCGTCGAAGAGCTCTATAAAAAGGCCTAAGGTACGGGTAATATAGAGATAAACTAAGGAATATAATAGTCTAATTCGTCGTATAAGATATCCGAGTCTTAGATAATCGCTACTTATCGGGTCGTTATCAAATATATCTCCTCGTAATCGTTTTCTTATTCCATCTCTCGTTATTAACCGGTCCGCTTCGCCACCACTCTCGTCTCGGTAAGAATAACGAAAACGACGATATATACTAATACGGTAAGATCCGACGGCTATATCTCGTACTATACCCTTAAGTTTCCTTTTCCAACTCTTTATATAATAATAGACCTTAATATAGTTCGTCTAACCGAAGGAAAAGTTTCCTTTAACTACTACTTAGGCTTATCACTTTATATTTCTCGCTTTACGGATATATACGTTATTTATATATAATAATCGTAATTAAAGAAGGGGGGGGGGGGGGCTAATATATATAACGAATTAACTAATAATATTACGCTATATTATAAAGCGTTATAATATAGATTCCAGCAAGCTTATTATAGTTATCCGTTATAATTACGTCTCTTATAATAGCTCGCTACTCCGATATATAGCTTTATTACCTACTACTCCGATACCGTCACGTCCCCGCCCTCTTAATCCTTATTTATAAGACGTTCAAATAAGTAATACCGGCTTCTTCGCCTAAGTATATTTTCGTAGATAATCGGTAATACGTCTTTATAATACCTTAGGATAAAAGTTTAAGCTATTAAGAGAGGTTAATTAGCCTTTTACTACCCGTAGTATCTAAAGCAACGGATTACGGCATATTACTATCGCTTAGGCGATAGACTTACCAATACTTACTTAAGCTATTATTATCTAAGTCCTTAGTCGAACAGCTTACGGTTAATAAAGCTAAGACGGAAAGCTAATATAGATAAGTAATTAGTATAAGAGGTAGCCTTAGTTTAAGCTATATTACTTACCGTCAAAGTCCGATAACTTTCCTAAACGTTTTAGCGTTAGTATAAAACGGATTTTCTTAAGAGATAGCCGGAAACGGACTAAGTCCTCCTTAATCATATAACTAAGCATATTCACCGGCTCTAAGTCGGATAAGGGCTATCCGGTTAATATTATCTAAAGTATTAGAGAGGTATAGAGATATTTAAGGTCGGGTCGAGCTATACCTACTCGGTACGTAATATAAATTACCGAGGCCTTCTTACTCTTCTCTAATATAATACGTAAGTTAATATATAAAGCACGACTTTACTCGATAATTTACTTAGCCGTTAAGGTCGTCGGAAACTCCTAATTATCTAAGACTTTATAACTAAGTTAGCTATACTATTACTAGAAGTCTTAAAAGAAGGTATATACTAGCCTCGATTATACTACGATATTCCGACGCTTTCTAGCCATTCTTTATAGCTTCGATAATAACATCGTATATACTACGAATAATAATAGTTTTAATAAGAGCTATACTACCTAATCGTTGATCGGTGATTCGTATTTAAGTATAGGTAAGCTTATAAAGACAATAGAATAGCGTAAGAAATAGAAGAATAAGAGTTTAGAAGTATTAATAAACGTATAGTTATAGAAAAGTAAGACTAAGTAAACCCTAACCCTACTATATATATAAGTAAGCTCTATATCTTCGCTACCTTAAACGATAAAATTATAGAGGAAGATAATCATAACTTACGAACGAGTTAAATAAGTCCTTATAAACCCGTATTAGCAAACTTAATCTTAAAATTATACTTTTCTTAGTTATAAATAGGCGAAAGACGCTCGGTAGCCACCGAACACCAAATACTTAGTCGTTATATAAGCTTCTTAAGAGTCTCCTAACCGCTCGTAAGCGCCCCCTCCGTATTATTATATCTTAACTAAGACCTTATTTACGGTCCGTACCGGTCTTACTACTAAATATAACCCGGCCGCGCTTCTTATTCAACGTACCCTTAAGCTTATCGACTAGACTTAGAAAACAAACGTATTAAACCGGGCCGAGATAAGATAAACGGGACGAGATATAAGATATAAACCTAACTTAACGTCCTTAGTAGGTATAGAAAGACCGATAACGACCTTTTTAACCGAGTAGGGTATCGGTTATCTACTATACTACTAGAAACCAAACTTAATAGTAATAATAATAACTATAAGTAAAATAATAGCAAAGTTAAATACCGGTCTATCGTAATAATAACGAGTACGAGAGTAAAAGGGGAACGGACTAAGCGAATCTTTAGAGTCCGGGCCCTACTTATTATCGTTATTATTATAATCGTATTTCTTAGACATAGTCGATAAAACTACACCGGTAAACAAAGGTTAATATTAGCTTATATAAGTTAATATCTATAAGACTTACTTTTAAGATCTCCGTCGGAGTTATTAGAATCATAATCGCCGGGAGGGACGAACTCCAAATAGCCGCTATAATAAGCTATCGGTCGTTATTAAACGAAGCGAGAAATAATTAGAGAGGTAATCCCTACCGGTCCTTACAACCTTTATAATATCGGCCCGCTTAGCGCCTTCGTTTTAAAGTATTATAGAGGTATTTAAGATATTATAGAAGGCGTCGTCCCGCTTAACGCTACTAACGGGAAGCTTTATAATAAAAGCGAGAAGTAAAAGTCGACTTTATAATAAGTAAATAGATAAACTATAATAAAAAAGTAATATACGATAATTTTCAGATAATTAGATCGGTACGTAAATATAAAGTAAGGACGAAGCGCGAACGGGAAGAAGTATAATATAATATACGGTAGGGGTCGTTAGGCTAACTTAAAACTAATAAATCCTAAACAAAGCGATCTAACGTACGAGCCACGTCCTCGGGTTAAATAATTAGTAGAGAAAGTACTACGACTTAACTTAGAAGCTAATATCTTAGTAAGCCGTTTATCCTTCTACGCTTATAATACTAAACCAACTCCTTTATATTATATATCCCTAATATTATAGCTCCTATCGTCACGAAGAAGGAGATAATCGAGTCGCTCCGTACTATTTACGAAGAGGTACTCGGCTTATTTAAGCTAAGCTTAGAATAAGCTAACGTATACGATATTATAACTCAAAGTAGGTAATAATCAAATTACGTAAAAGACTATACTAATAATAATAGCTTATAATAATAAGCCGTTCTCTATACGCACCGCCTCTTTCGAGAACCGTAAGACGATGATACTTATATAATCCCACCTTATCAAGTCTATAACGTATAAAAAATAGATAGCTAACAAACGGGGAAAGGTAGCTAAGGGGGTCGATTCTAAAGGTTCCGCTAACGAGGAGGATACCGCGGCGGACTTTAAGCTAGATAATAAGAAGGCGCGGTATAAGTCCGTTATTACCAAATAAAAGAGTTTCGTCGTCGTTATATCTAACGGCAAACCGGGCAAAGTCACGAAGCCCGTATCGTAGAAGTAGACTAGTATTAATATTATATTACGACTAACGACGTAAGCTCTATATTAGAGCCGAAGGAAATTTAGCTATACGCTCCCTTCTTTTCGTATATTATTATCGTCCGCTAAGTTATCTATCTTTATTATCCTACCTTATCTATTATCTCCTTAACCTAATACTTTATATTCTAAGGTTAACTAGCTTAAGTATATACTCGAGTATATATATCCTTCCGAGCGTAGATAGCTAATATAAATATTATTATTATTATAATTATTACTACTATATATTATATTCTATTATTTATATCTACGCCGTACTTAACCCGATCGTATTTTTATCGGGTACCGAGCTTCTTATATTAATACGGTACTTAGCTTTTAGCTAACTTACTATATTATAAATTAAATATCAACTACCTTACTAACAATATTTCATTAAAAATAAATATTAACTACTTTACTAATAATATTTCTCGTCTCCTTCGACGAGTTTAGTTACGTAATATATACCTTATCTCTATCTCGGCTTTCTACTAACTTATAACTCTATTTATATTCCTAATTATTCGGTATATCCTCTTCCTCCCGTTAGCTATCTATCCTACTAAGATATCACCGTATATTAATCCCGATCTATATAATACCGATATTAATCACCGTATCCGAGTACGTTACTCCTTATCTCCGTAAGGTATATCTATTCGGTTTATTAACCGAGTTCGTTCGTAATACTAACAAACCCCTTAATTCGTCGATCGCCTCAAATCAGCGATAAACGCACTCTCTAAGGACGACTAAGTAAAACTTACTAACTCTATAATAAAGGTTATTAGATACTATACCTCTAAGAACGGTATAGCTTTGACGAATAATAACAACGCCTTTAACAAAGACGACCAACCTTCCGATATAAAGACCTTTATTAATCCGGTATATAAGCATCTTCGTAGACACCGCAGCCGTAGACGCGCCTAGCTATTAGACTAAGACAACGACTAAGACAACGACTAACATATTTAGCTAGACGACGAGTAGCACCCTAAGTAAGATACCGACCGTTAGGAACGCCTCGTCGGTCCTCGGGACCCTCCGGATTCTATTATAGCTAACGAGGAGCGATCCTTATAGCTTCATATCCCGTTTAACATTAACGCGTACTATACGTCTAAGGTTATAATATCCATCGCTTAGACGGCTTATAACAACCTTACCGGCAGTCTTATTAACGTTACTAAGAATAACGTGACCTTTACTACGATAATAACCCTTAACGAGAGTATAGCTTATATCACCACCTTTTTTAAGTATATATTAAGAACGGTGATAGATCGCTTATAGGAGATTATAGAGGTAGCCGATATATATAACTAGTATATTACCGCTAATATTTCCCTTAATAATAAGAACGTCCCTCCACCGCTTCGCTTTATCTACGGGGAACTCGCTATTTTAACCGGTACGGACCTTAACCGTAATATTAGTATTCTTACTAAGAATATCCAGCTCATCCGACTAACCTAGTACTAAGCGGATCTTTATAAATACTTAGACCGACGGAGCGATATCGCCTAAAGTATTATCGACTATTACTAGCTTACCCCGTTACTTAGCTAGACTTATATTACTCTAATTAGGATAAAGCTATATAAGACTATCGGTTTAGATTAGAAGAAGTTCGGTTCTATCCTAAAGAGTACTACTATCCCGACCGCGCTAATTAAATATTTCGGCCTAGGAGCGATTCTCCTTTAACCTAATAATCTAAGCGGGTAAGTAACCCGATTAGAACCGTACCCCTCCCTAAACTAACTTATTATATCGTATTATAGTAATAGTTATCGCTTCCTAACGTCCGGAGTAGACGATATCTTTAAGATTATCGCCGCCGCCGATTCCTCGTATTATATCCTATAATTATACGCCCTTACTTACGAATAGATTATATAATATATTAGTAGTAATATAGCATTCTTATACGATCTTAATAAGGTAAAAATTACCGATAAGACTACGTTATTTGATACTTTAGAGATACTCGAACCTAAAATAAAGATATCCGCCTTTAATATCGTTTAGCGTACCGAATCGGAGGAGTTATAAGAAGATTAAAGCTAATCGAGCGTCTATAGCGGGAGGAGGTTTAAGGGTATTATACGAGTACTATAAAACGACTAACCGGTATATTAGGATCTTAGTCTCCGTCCGGGACAGACCGTCCTTATACGGATATAGTTATAATTAAGAGTAGCAACTATATATATTAGCTTATTTAAACCTTAAAATACTATTTACTTTCCTTTTATTATTTACGCCGAGCTTAAAGATAAGTCGCCTTCCGCTTATAGTTAAAGCTATATCGTATAAAGCGTAGACTCGATTTTACTTAGCCTTACTCCGTAACTTAACTACCTCTTAATAACGGATAATAATTTCGCGTTAAGTTCCTATACTCTTACTATATAAAGCTAATCCTTATACGACACTCGTTACCTCGCTAACAAAGCTTTATTCTCCGTCGAAGTAGAGACTATTAGCTCTTAGTAACTTTCAACCTTTTATATATTTAAGCTCGCCTACTACAACTACGCCCCGGCCCCGCTACTCGACGTACTAACTAATATATTTCCTAATCGGCTATTCTCTTTACTTATCTTAGCGGTACTTAATTATTTAAACGCTAATTACCAATTAAATCCTTTACCTCGGCGCTTTTCCACCCTTATTACGCCCGTCCTAAGCAACTTCTCATTTACGTATTAACCGTATTATAGCTCCGGCTATTATAACGCCGTAAGCGGTTACCTCCCTTCGTTCCCTTTACGACGAGGTTAAGAAGATATCGAAGTTAGGTATCTATTAAGCTAACGTATACGACATCATTACTTAAGGTATATAGTATTATATAATCGCCGTTAAAACCTTATTAATAAGGCTAATTTATAACGATAAAGTATTTTCTATCCGTACCCGTAACAGGTTAGAGGATACAAATAAGTCAAAGTAGGAATAAAAGACTACTATAAAAGCGATCCGTAAGTTATCGAGCTTCGTAGTAGTAGTAAGTAATAGGAAGCCGGGCCGGGTAACTAAGCTCGCGCCGTAGCTAAAGGAGATCGGTAAGTTTTAAACTATAAACGATAACGATACCCTAACTATCGTAACCGAAATCAGCTTTCTTAAGACAACTAACTAACTTCGTTTTATAGCTAAGATACGTCCCTAAACGCCGCGTACTAGCCGCTTTATATATAAGGCGTCTAAGACGAAGACGACCCCCTCTATTACTTAAACGTCTAAACGTTAAGTAATAAAGTTAAGGGTAAATAAACCCTAACGATAATTAATAAGTAAGTATAAATAGCACTAGTTATATATAAGATAATATATAGAATATAACGGTGACCCGGACCTTAATATTAATATAAATATATAGCTAAAGGAAACTTATCCTTCCGCTCCTTATCCTTATAATATCCTACGAGTAACTATATTATAAAACTTCTTATCGAATCGGAACTCGATTAGTACGTCTATATAACGCTATTTGACTATAAATATATAAAGAAACGACAAAGGCATAAATAAGGAGGTATAATAGCTAAAACTTAATAAGGTTCTCTAACCTAATCTAATAATTTGTAGTCCTATTATATTATTATACCAATTATACTAATCCGACGGATACTTATTATATATTATTTATTATAACCTAATTATAACTCTTAATTATAGCCTCGTAAAAGAATTTAGACTATATTATATATAATTCAACCGATAATATAGACGTAGCTCTCCGAAGTATCCTATATTCCTTATTAATAAACTTCTTATATAGCGTAAATATAAAATAACCTTACTCGGAAATAAGTTAGTCCTTTATAGTTACGATATACACCTTAACTAAGTATACGTTATAAATAAGTTTATAAACGTCTTCAAAGTTATTAGCTTAGAATTAGCGGATCTAACCTCCGAGTTATAGCGATAAACCCAACTTTATAAATACTTAATCCTATTACATAGTACCGTAAACCGATAAATAAGCGACGACTATAAACTAGACGTCGGAAATAGTAATAAGGATACTACTATCCTTAGTCGTTACTAGATCCGCTAGGCGGCGGCTTATAAGAATCTCGAAAATATTAAGATAAGTAAGGAATATCTATTTATATATAAATAAGTCGCTATCAAAATCGAACATATCGCCGTTAATATAACGGCCGATAGGCCTTCCTTCTATAAGACTATCTTCGCCAACCTCTTTTAAGTATAAGAACGGTGGATCGAGGTAGTCGTCGTCGTAGTTATTAAGCTCTAATTCCCGTATAAAAGAGTAGTACTTATAATACTCTAAGTAACTCAACTTCCCCTAATCGGTAAGTCTAGCCTAGTTACTACTAATAAGTTTTATAAGACGGGTTAGTAAATATTAATCTAATAAGAATAAGATAACGTATTATAACGAAAGAACTCGCTAATAAGCTCCGATATAAACTCGGGAAAAGGTATCTTAACTAAAGTACTTAATATAATAATCGTAGATTCGTAGGGTTATAGAATCGGCGGTTATAAGAGCTTAATTAGGTTTTATAATAAACTACGATAATTTTCATATAATTAGCTTAGACGTAAGTATAATCTAAGATTATAATATATACGGACTTAGCTTAAATAGGTCGCTAAGAATAGCTAAAGCTTATATAGCCTTAAAGTACTATATATACGATGAACTTATCCCCTTCTCGTACTAGGAGTAACTCTACGAAATTTCAGTATTTTAGGCCGATATTAAACCTACTTTTCCCAGCCTTCTATCACCGACCTTAATATACCGATCTAAACTTAAAGCAATAATAGCGGCACGAGAAGTCTTCTCTCTTATTAAAACGTATATCTAACAAAGCTAAAAGGCCTCTACTTATACGAAGGTCGTTAAGGTTAGCAAATATTCCCTCGGAGCCGCCTTAAATATACGTTACCTAACTAACTATCTCACGAAGCGCTAAATAACGGTCCGTTACTAAAGGAGTAGCGTATAGTAAGCCAGCGGGATAAAGCGTCCGCTTTATATAATAAGCTCTATAAGCTCAAAGAGGCCGGCGTAAAGGCCTCCGTCCTAAAAGAGGCTTATAAGGCTAGTAAGATTACTAGTAAACGGGAAAGCCTTCGTACCTTACTAACGTCTTAATAGCCTTAGACGGTAAACGCTTTAAATTTAAGGTGCTTTAAGTTAAGCCTATCACCGATACGGACTTAGTCCGTTATAAACCCTCGCCTAAGAAGACCTCCTTTATACTAACACCTAAGAAGCTAAGTCGGCTAAGTAAGCCCAACGGTAAATACTCCCGGCCTCGAACGTAACATTTCTTATATTAATTATATATCTAACTTAGCGTTTACTATCGAGGATATATCCCGGAAACTTTTCTAATAGTATATAAAATCCGAGGAGTATATAAACTACGTTATATCCGTCTCTTATTATATAAAGAGTATATGCTAAGTAGCCTTTAGACTAAAATCTTTTAAGAATACGATATCGTTTCTAATCTCTATAATCGTACTACAAGTAATATATAAAGTTATAAACATAAGGTAGAACTATAACTATATTTTTAAGATCCTCTAAATAATATTAGACGTAAGAATAAGAGGTTAATAGCTATATAAGCAACGATATAGTATACCTATTATATCGTCTACTACCGCATCCGTAACCTACGTCTTTTCACCTTCCTTATTATAATAGTATTTCTACTTACATAGTTAATATTTAGTCCTTAGGATAATAGGTTTATATTATTATATAGTCCGGTATTTATATAAGGAGTTGTATCTAAGTCGTCCCGTTACCATCCTTCCCCGACTTAACGGCTTTATATTATACTTCAAAGTATAAGGAAAATTATCCTTCCGATACTATCTATATAGTTATCCCGCGGGGTTACGAAACCTTTTACTTAGCAATCGCCCTTAGCGACCTATCCTAAACCTATCAATTATAACCTATTAAGATCTAGCAAATAATTAAAGAAGGAAAGAGGGAGTACGGGCGGTGTACTATAGAAACGAGAAGTAGGGGTACGCGTATAATCTTCTCGCTTAGTCAGCTACGTTATAGGCTTCGGACCTATCGCGGAGTTAAGCCGTAGCAATAGTATTAGCTTATAATATAATCCTTCTTCCCTCGCTCGCGTTAGCCCGATTCGTTAAAGCCTAAGCTACGTAGCGATAAGGTTAGCCGTAAGGCTAACTACTACGCTAAGCCGTATCTAACGGATAATAATACCCGACTAGAAGCTTAGAGCTTACTAATAACTCCGAGAGCTTTGACTACGCTAAACCTAATTAGACTACTTATAATATATAATAACTACCCTACGTCTCTTCCTTAATAGTTGTATTAATTACACCTTCCCTCTAACCTTAATTATATATTACAACTCATCTACTTATTCTAAAGCCTTAATTCCCAACCCGTTTATTCTTACTTACGTCTTCCAATATATATAACCTAACTTATTTCAATTATTATAATATAGCTAACTACTATTTTATTATATCGGAAATTATAACGTTTAAGGACGTTGCTCCTTATCTAGCTAAGGTATATAAACCCGATACGCGTATAACGAGTTATTATATTATTCTAACTTCCCTCCTAGTTTATTAAACGTTTCGAGTAGTCGATAAAAACCGTTAAGCCGAAGAATCGTTAAAAGCTTATCAACTCTATTATCCGAGTTATATATTTATATACCGACGATAATAGCCTTAATATCTTAGAGGAGGCCGTAAGTTTAGATAGTTCCGACGAAGACGGTGACTTCTAGCTTAGGAAGGTACGAGAGTACCTTCGTAAACGCCCCTCCGGTAAGAAGAGTAAGCGGTCTAAGAAATTAGACTTACTTAAGAAGCCGGAGAGTAATTATAGCCATCGTTCTAATAAGTACTATAACCGAGGTTCGCGTTTAAACCGTACTTACGAGTTAGATAAAGAGGACGTTACCGCCTAAGAGGCAGCCGTTATAGCGACAACTAACGATAAAGCCCTAATACTTCGAATCCTATTCGATATTAATCTAGAATATAAGGCTACGGATATCAAAGCTATAATAGAAGCCGCTTATCGGTAACTAACCGGTAGTCAAATTACCGTCGTTAAAAACAACGCTCGTAGCTATTATATCGTATCCCCTTAGAAAAGCCGTTAATATATTACCTCGTTCTTCTAAGATATATTAGGAATAATAATAGACCGTATCCGAGATATTATCTAAGCAGCGGATATATATAATTAATATATCGTAGCCACCCTTATCTAATACGATAAAAGCGTCCCGCTTATCCTTCGCTATTTATATAACGATATCTCGTTCGTTACCGAGACCGACGTTAACCGTAGTATCGGTTTCTTAGCTAAGAACATTAAACTTATAAAGCTTAGTTAAGATTAAGCGACTCTTAAAGTTAGCTTCGAATATAAGACCGATACGGCTTAAAAGGTTATCGACTTCTATAAACTTAAGCCCTAACCTAGCTAGATATATATTAGTCTAGCTAAAGTAAAGCTATACGAGACTATTAGTCTAAACTAAGACAAGTTTAGTATTATAATTAAAAGTATAGCTATCCCGAGGGCGCTAATAAACTATTTCGGACCGGGAGCGCTACTCCTCCTACCTAATATACTTAGCGGATAAGACGTCTTAAAAGATAAGTCTAACTTTTCTTTATTTTACTAATATATTAGGCTTATATAATTTTAGCCATCGGTTCCCGACCTCTAAAGCGGACGATATTATAAGCATCATCGCCTAAGGTAATAACGAGCATTATATTTATCGTATATACTCGCTCGCTTATAAGCGTATCGTATAATATATCGAGTAGAATTAGGCCATCGTTTATAACTAATAATTTATCCGCTTTACGGACCAAACTACTATATTATAAGTCTTAGAGATATTAAAGCCCCGGGTCGAACCTAATACGCTTAATATCGTTTAGGAGATAGATAATATAAGGTCGGATTAAGGAGGGTTATTCATCTTAAGAGTATAAGAATATCCGAGGCTACTTAAGATACGGTTTAAGCCGTACCGTAAGGCTTCAAAGCAGTAGTTATATTAGTCGATCGGGTTAGCCAATTTACTAAGTAAGTAGGATCTTATAATAATAAGCTATATATATATCTATACTATCGCGATAACTACTATATAACGATAATTAACTCGGTTATTAATCCTTACTAAGCTATTATAAATAAAGGGGGATTAAGCTATCCAACCGCTTAACAAATATTTATCGTTTAATATCACGTAATTTATTATCGGTCGTACGCTTTTATATAAGGTTTACCGCTAACTAAATACCCCTTTTATAATACGCCTTACAACTAGATTCCCAAATTACTTCTAACGTCGAATAAAACTAATATCTATTATTCGGTAATAATCGCCTCGTTACTATTACTCGGCCGCTTCCACTTATAATAGTAGATTAGCTTAGTATAATACCTCCCGAGGTACTCGAACGCGTCTCGTCGTATCTAAGCCAAGCTAATACTAAGTCTTTTAGTCTAGTTTCACGTCGGATACGAAATATAAGTTACCGACACCTTTATCGAAGAGTTAAGCTTACTCCGGCGCCGTCGCGTCTACTAAGCCGCGAGATTACCCGTTTTATAAGTAGCCCGTAGCTTCCTCTTTTCCGAACCTAAGTAAAGTATAACGTCCCGTTTTATACCTTATATAAATAACTTATAATCCGCCCGGTACTAATACTCTTTATTTATCTAAGCAACTTACTCTTATTATATTAGGTATATCCTTTTAGATAAAGTAGTAAGAGTTCGCCCCCGATATATATATAAGCGAACCTAACCCCTCCTATTTTCCGGAACGTATTATATAGTTGTTATCCGAACTCTTAGACGTTTATTATATTTATATTAACTACGATATATATCTATTCGCACTACCGCGGTAGACTTAGCTCTTTAACTACGTTTCTCTATTATAAAACCGGGTAGGAAAGTAGGAATCTCTAAGGATTCTCGAAGTAAAAGTCCGACGTAGCGATAAAGGATACGAGGAATTATACTACTCCCTTTTACGGGCCAACTTACGTAATCTAATAAGCTTATTTATTTATATAAATATCGACTCCGATCTATAGTCTTATACGGCTCGAGCTTATACTTATACTCTTAGGCGGTTATACCTTATAGTAGATATAATAAGCTATCCTAACGGCTTAGATAATACGAGCCTTACGGCCCTTCTAATATTACGGCTCGACCGTATCCGTAAGATTACGCTTAACTAGCCTAATCTTAAGTAGCTAACTATTAATATTCGCGGTAAGAAGACTTATATAACACCTATAACAACTATCGCGTTATGTTACGTACGTATCTAAAGCCTCGAATCTATTACCCGTTTTACGAATACTAACTTAGAGATATAAGAGTCGGTTATACGAGACTTCGTTAATATCGTCCGGAAATACCTACTATATCTAAAGCGTCTTACCTTAAAGGCTAGATATATAGCTATAACCCGACATATTTACGCCGGTATTAGTTCGGTGACTAACCCGTAACGGCCGGGTATATTTTATATACTACCGCCCGTAGCCGACTGTAAGTAATAGGGCTATAACTTTATTATACGACTCGTATCCGATATAACCTAGTTAGATATAACTAACCTCTTATTCGACCTTAGGGACAACTTTCTAATAAGACAAATAAAAGTATACGAGGGGTAGGGTATAATATTCGTAATATCTACGATTAAAATATACCGCCATCTATACCGGCAATAGCTCTTAGGTCTACTTAATTATTAGTAGTATATATTAGAGGTATTAACTAGTTATCTTATTCTATAAACGTTATATAAATATATATAAGAATAATAATAAGTAACTAAAAAATCCATCCTATATATATAATAGCTTAAGGATAATTTTCCTTCCGTTATTCGAAACATCTCTTAGATAATCGTAAGCCCTAAGGCCTAAGTAATATAGCTCGCTCCCGTCCCCATCACTTCCCCTCAACTCTCTCTAATCTCTACGCTTAGACTAGCTTATTAATTTACCATAGACTTAAGCCTTAATAATCGCCCTCGACCTTTTAACTCAACATCCTTCTCGCCTAATAACGGGTAATAACCTCTACCGATTACGATAAGCCGTAACCTCGCCACCCTCCCAAAAGAGGTTCTCGAGTATATCGCCTCTTTCCTCGCCTAACCCGATACCGAGAGGTTAAACCGTATCTCGCTAACGATACGAGGAGTTATCTACCGCTACGTCTTTCGTAAAGTAAAGTTCACCCTATCGTTATAATAATATAGTCTAGACCGATATAGATTTATAAATAGTTAGCTCGCATTATTTATTAAAAGATATACTCGTTACTAAAGTAGTTATTAGCGACTCCCGTTATTCTATACTTAGATTAGGTAAAAAGCCCTACCTTACGGTTACTCGTAGACCTTAACCGATCGCAGCTTTACTAACTAATATTACTATTATAAGATACTTACTATTACTATACCTAACCTAGTTAACGTATTTAAGGCGATCCCACCCACCCCCCCGGAAGATAAATTAAGTAATCTTATAATATAGGTACTATCTCTAATCCCTTATATCGAACATATCTATATCGACTTCTATTAGTATAATACGGATACGCTATATTAAGACGACTTATTCCGCTTATAGTTACTACTTTAGTAGTTCGAATATAAGTATATATTACTTAAGATCCTCGAGTTAGATTATAGTTAAGGGTATAATCCTAAAAACTAAGATTATTTCGAGCAATTCTACTACTACCTTCTTTAGACGAATATACGTAATCTACTTAGACTATATACCTAAATAAACGTAGATTTAAGCTTATAAGCTTATATTACCGGTACGAACGGTACTACCCTTCGACGACTCTATATTATTATTCCCCGGGAAAGTACTTATAATATTTCTTATAATAAGACCCTAATTAGTAATAACGCTCAAACTACTACTAATCTTATAAGGGTCCTATTATTATAAGTCGACCGGTAAGAGAAGATTACTCGAGACTTCCCTAATCTCGAATAGCTAACGCTTAGATCTTCTAATATTAATAGCTTTGACCGTAGCTTATCTAATCGTCGATATAAGATAGCCACTTATCTAATACGTTCTACCCCTTACCATCCTCTATTACGTTAGTACGAAAATATTAACTTATCTTACTAATAATCTACTTTACGGGAGTTTATAAAGTTTATCCGTTAGCGACTTCCCCGTCTTAAGCGGCTCGCTATCCGAGTTTATAAGTTGAACGCCCGTTACTATACTTCCGTTAATTCCGTCCCAACGCCGGACTTAACGATTCCCGGTTTCTACTTCGACAAAGCCTCGTAGAACTACTTAGATTAGGGGGTAAACCTCGTATCAAAGTTAAAGCTAAACTATCCTTAACTCGATATAGTTAATATATTATTTAAGAGGCCTTACTAAGGGGAGCGATTTATATATATAAAGATATAAAGAGATATAAACGGAGCTTAGATCTAATACCCGTATTAGATATTCTCACTTAATTATCTATACTAATACTAGCTTAAGGGATTATAATAAAAGTAGGGTAAAGGCGGTTAATATAATCAAGGTTATCGTTATAATATAACCGTATATAACTATTATTACGATATAAGATAATTAGGAAGTAAGCCTATACCTCGTAAGAGCGAAGGATCTACGTCGGTAATTAATAGATATAGCTATTATAAGCTCTAAAAGAAAAGCATCATTTTCCTTTTATATAACGTATAAGTAATGAAATTCCTATATATAATAACGCTATAATTTTATAGACCTAACTAATAATAGGCGTAAAGTTATTAAAGACTATAATATAAAGTAGCCGAAGGAAAATTTTCCTTTAACTCGAAATATCGAGTTTATTTAACTCTATTATATATAATATTAGGTATAAATATTAGGTCGTAGGCATTAATAGCATACCGTGCCTTAACTTATATCTAACGTATATTTTATCCTTTCTTAATTAGGTAGTTTAATCGAGGGTTAGTTTATCCGTTATAAGACCAACTCTTCTATATTCACCTAACCCTACTTCTTTACTTACCGGGCCTTCTTACGCTTCTACTTCGCCGCCTTATACGACTCTAAGGTTTCTTAACCTATTATTTTATCGGGCGTCTCGGGAATCTCTATCTTATCGAGCGTCTAAGTTATAGCCTTAGATTCTATACGAAAGGTAAGAATATTAGCTAACTATAAATAACTAAAAATAGTAAGATACGTAAAAGTAAGACTAATATAAACCTCCGATCTCTTATTCGCGGGTATCGGGAGTTTAACGTTAGCCCCGGCTACGTTTACAGTTAATAAACGTCTCTAAATATATATATATAAGTTAGTAAGGGAATATTACGCGTCGTTATCGAAGTTAGGGGGTACTAATTAAGAGCTTCTACGATAGTCGTCGTATCCTCGGTACCCTTACGCTTCCGTAAGACGGATAACGTATCTTTTATAAAAGATATAAGTTAATCTTAACCTATATAAGAAAGGGATAAGGTCGCTTATATAAGACGGAAGGCTTACCTTTCTTATCGATTAGCTACTAGAAAGTAAGGCTACCACCTTAGTATATTATAAGGATAGTTAATATAAAACGATATATAAGTAATACTAATAATATACCGGTAGTAACGATAGCTATAACTTATTATTACTCGAACCCGGCTTCTTATAAACGTTTCGACGAGTAGAAAATATCTTTAAAGTGATCTCGGTCTACTTCCGATCTTATAGTAAGCTTTATAATATTTAATTCTATTACGTAGCGATATTATTATAAATTAAGGTACGGCTACGTTATAAATAATATATTAATATCGAAATAAGTAGGATTAATAAAATAATATCGTAAAAGATAGTTCTAAGTTACGATATAAGATATATTAACTTATAACGGAATAAGTAAGACCGAAATCTAATACGGTAGATATAAACAAAGGAGTATATACGATTAGTTACGATATAAATACGAAATAAGCTAAAAGTATAGACCGTTTTTATATATATAAGAATATAGGCCACCACCTCGAATATTTACCTAACCGTTAGTTTCGTATCCCGCCCTAATATTAACGCTTGCTCGCTTATTAGATTAGTTTACTAATATCTCGTATTAATAAAGTAATATAAACGCTCTTCTTAGTAACGACGATATAGCGATAACGCTTCGTAGTTTATACGATTATATTAAGAAAGCGTTAAAGATAGGTATAAAGTAAGCACACGCTTACTCGATCGTAACGCAAAGTATATATATAATATAAGGTATACTTATCGATATAGCGGTTCCTAACTTTAATAATATACGATAACGAAATCTTTTACGTATATAAAAACTCTCGATAATTTCCTAAGGAGGTAGCTAAGAGCCTTAAACAAAAGTATACGAGTATAGACTACCCCGAGAGTAGCAACTCCGTCTTATAAACTAAGGAATCGGAGATAAAAGAGGAGGGTGATAAGTTAAACTTAGCTAAGACCGACTCGTCTTTCTTCGAGTATTTCGATAGTAACAAACCTAAGGTTATAAAGAAAATAGTCTTATCCTCTTCTAAGGGACTATTCTCCGACGAGTCCGAAGACGATAAGTTTAAGGCTATAAATCGTCTAAGCGTCGTCGTCGTTATTAGTAAGAACAAACACTTAAAGAAGAAAGGTAAAGGTTAGTCTTACTCTACTATATCGTTCCACCGTATAAGATAGATAATATTTAAAGGGTCGCTAACTACTAATCTTTCCGGATAAGTATAGCTTTACTTTTAGGAGCCGGTCTCTCGGGGCGTAAGTAGAAGGTATCAAAGATCGATATTATCAATAAGAAACGTAAGCGTTAACCGGGTTATAAATTAGACCAAAAATAGAGGAAGTCGCTCTTTATATCGTTTAGTTTATAAAACCGAAGGAGATTTTTCCTTCCGTTTATATAAGCCAAATTACTATATTACTAAGGCAATTTATATCGTATAAAAAAGAAATATATTTTCTACGCTAAATCTCGTAGTATACTACGACCCCGTTAATTCTCCCGATTATTATAAAGTCTTCGGATACTCCTCTCTCTAACTTTACTAATTTACGCACCTAAGCGTTAATACTTATACCCCTAACTATAATTCTATACGACGACGATATTTACGAACTAAACGTATATCCCGTACTTATATCGTTACTCGACCTTTATAAATAACTATATTATTTGTTTCCTTTATAATCTCGATAATATATACCTTAGCGGCCTCTTATAACGCTCCTAAAACGGCGGCTTAGTAGCGAAATTCGTCCGAGTATCGTTAACGGTCTTAAGTAATCTCTCGTACTTAGAAGTCTATAATTACCAACTATCGTAATAATAGAAAAAGTATAAAGATATACTTATTAGTCTAGTAAATATACGTTTCGGAATAAATAGCTCTATACCTCTTTAATAACGGCGGATTTCCCTTAATAATATTATACCCGGACGTAACCGCCGTTTAACTTTCTACCGAGTAAGGTAAGGGGTAACGTAGTAAGCTTTAGCGTAGATAAAACGCCGAGGAGCTTCGCTACTCGTTTAAACGGGAAGGCGTCGGGAAGTATTCTTTATACGAGCTATTAATATAACGGATATAGCTTTATAGAAGTATAATAATTAATACGGGTTAGTATAGGGTATAAACTCTAATTTAAGTCCCGAATAAAACAAATAAAGCTAGCAAATAGGTAGGTAGAGGTTTACCTTTATATATACGTCTTAGCTAATCGCGTATTTTCGCTACTATTAGTTATCTACCCTATTATATCTAAAAAAGGAAATATCTCCCTTTATAATCGGTTAGTATTTCAAACCGAAGGATACTTTTCCTTCCGCTCCAACGTCGCTATATCGGTATAATAACTAATCTTATATAAAGAAGTAACTCGTTTTCTATACCAAATATAATAATATATTATAATAGCTTAATTCTCTCGATCTATTATAAGTTCTTCTAACTCTTATCCGTCGGACCCTAACGAATTACCCTCTAAAGCGTCGTAGAGATAAATCTATCTTATAACTTCCTTATCCTTTAACTAGTTACCTCGATAAACTATAATATTCTTACTAATCTCTAGCCCGTTTAATAAAGGTTATACAACTTCCTAATACGTTAAGTCATAGATCCGTCGGAAGAATAAGTACTATTCTATAAAGACCTAAATAACGGATAAAAACTTCACCTCCTTTATAATTATAAGAGTCTTCTTTAGTTTTCGGTATTTGGCTTTTATTATCGGGGCTACGAAAGGAAGGACCCTAAGTCTAAAGATCTCGACTAAGATAAATAATAACTTCCATCGATATAAACAGTCGGAGAAACTACGCTTAGTTAGTAGACCGAGGATATCGGTTATATATACGCCTAAACGGGTAGCTATTATTTACCGTATACCCGGCTTAAACCCTTTTTTATCAAAGAATATTACTAACTCCTCCTTATCTTCGCTACGTAGCTTTATAAGCTAATCCTATTAGCGTACAATATTAACCTTCCGGGTTATAACGAAAAGCCGTCCGATAAGGCTACGAGTCGTATCCTCGAGGGAGATAACCTCCGTCTAATCCTCTAACAAAGACGTAAGCTTCGGCTATCTAGCTTAGCTAAGCAAGTCGAGTATAATTACTTTCTTATATATAGCTTAGTATAGAAGTCGTTTCTTAGTATAGTACTTATTAATTAGATAGCTTAGGTTCCCTCGTCCAACCGTCCTAAAGATATCTACGAATAAAATAGACCTAAGAATAGATAAGTTTATCTCGTAGAAATCGACTTTAAAGAGCTTAGCCTTAAGCTTTATAACTAATTCCTCGGCGATAGCACCTATATTTATACGAAAAGGGTAGCTATTACCGGTAGTTAAGAGAGGCTAGTCCTTAATACGTTAAATAATATCGGCGAGCGTATAAGCTTAGGACTCTCTCCTCCTCTTCTTAGCCCGAGTATTTCTACTATCGACTAAAGAAATAGAACGTTTAGTACTACGCATATCTCTACTTATATTCGACCCTTAGTCGTTATATTCGGGTTCGTCGGTATTAGCTATAGTAAAGAAAGGACTAAGGCTTAGTAAACGGGAAGCCGGTAAAGCTTAAAATAATATAATAAATAATATAGACGCAAATATAAGGGCAACGCCAAAGGTAAAGAGTAGGTTACGACTACTACTATCTATTCTATAAACTTCTTAGTTCGATAAAGAGGCGTTACCCGAGGTGGTCTACCTCGGCCTAAGAAGGGAGGGGCTTAAACTAACATCATCTTTACTAAGTTCCGTTAGTTCGGCGGAAGGATAAGGTATTAGTATTCCTAATACCGAGCTAGCGGTACTAAGTCGCGATTATAGTTACGGATATCTTACTTAGAGGCCCTTTTCGTTTATATACTTATATATAATATCGTATATCGTTTATATAATATCCTTTATTTAATTAGAAAGAATCGTATCGGCCGAGAAGATAAATATCTCGGCGAGAGCTCGGAATATACTTTACTACTCTTCGGGATAAGCTTTGCTCTTCGTAACGATCTTAGTAACGAGATCTCGAAAGGCTATTATATAATCTTTACCGTCCCGACGTAGACCAGAACGGTTCGAGGGAGGGCACGTAAACGCCGTACTCTACGAACTATCTAATATCGGCGAAGTATCGGACATCGATACTAAGAAGTTAATTAATCGGAAGCTTAAAAGTCGCTTAATAAAGTAGTAGCTACTAATATACTCTTACTAAATATAACGTATACGAATAGGATCAATTATATCGGATAATACTTAGGGTTTATCCGATACGGATAACTTCGGCGAACGGCTAATTACCGGGCTATTATATAAACGATTAACCGTAGGTCGTCGAACGGCTATACGTTCTACTAATCGGATACTTCCTACTATCGTAGTAAAAGGGGAGTTAGTATATAAGAGCGAGAACGACGGTATTATATCGAGGCGGACGAAACAAAGTATCCTATTATAAGATATTCTAATATCTCGAAGGAACGAGTATACGTCCGCGTCTACTAATACTAACCACCTATTCTTTATTAGCTTATTACTAAGTATATAATCTTAAATATTACCTAATTAGTTAATATTATAGCTAATATAACGGGAGTAAAGCTTAACTAATTATATAATAAGTATTCGAGTTTACCTTACTAAGGGTCTTATAATATTATATAACCGATTTCCTATTAGAGTCTTAGTATACTTATATTTAGGGCACTTATTCGGCTTTCTAAGCCTAGCTTAAAGCTATACTAAGTCGAATTCTAATATAGACTACTAATTATTAAATAAACCTAACGGCTATTACTAATATAGATAACCGAGTATTACGATTTGATATAGCTCGAATAAGGAGCCTTTAAGGTTTTCTCTAACCTTCTCACCTTTTATAAAACTATCCCTAAGGAAGTAAACGTTAACTATATTAAGTTAAGGGATACCATATATAAGCCGCGTAGCAAAGTTATAACCCTATTCCTTAGGATTAGGTAATAGCGGCGCTATATAGAATATACTTAGCTCTTATAAATAACTATCTAGGTTAGTATAAGCTTAGATATATCGTAAAACAGTATAATCTCGAGCCTCTAATATAAGACGCTTAAGCCGGGGTAAGTATTACCGGACAACGTCTATAAAGTCTCGTACGGCTATCTTCTATACTACTAAATTAGTTTTAAACGTAGAATATATACTTTAAGAACGTATATAATATAACTCTAACGTAGTTAGCGATACTAGATAACACCTATCTTTATATATCGTAATTACTAGTTACTCTAAGTTAAGTTAATTATTCCTAATCTTACGGATACGATCTATACGTAACGTTAAGAGCTCTACGAAGGTCGTATTATCATTATTATAGGGATAATCGTTTATATTAACCGTAATATATAACCGCCTAAGAGTATAAGTATAAGCTCTAACAATATAAGATTATAGATCCGATTAGATATTTATATAGATAAATAAGCTTATTAAGTTGTATAAGTTGGTTCTTATAAGGTAATAGTATAGCTCCTTATAGCCCCGGTCATTCTATAAGGTTACATCGCTATTATATCCGAAGTCCGAGACCTCGATAATCTTAAGAGACTCCCAAAATCCTACCTTATTCTATAATAAAGAAGCGTAGTTAAAGAGCTTAGTCTACTATAGCAAAGCGAATAAATATATACCGTAGTCGATATAAATATATTAGACGTCTAAGAGTTCGGATAGTAATAACACTACCTATTCGGTAAGAAAGGAGTTATCGGTCCACTCTCCGCCAGCTTTCTATTATAAAGGTATAACTAACATCGTAATAATAAGTTACTTAAGGTTATAATAAGTCTTAATACTAGGCTAATCGCGATATTATTTATATAAGGTTATAAAAGGGCGTCGTACTTTACTTAAACGCGGATAAGAGGAAGCCGTAGGTTATTTAAGAAACTAGTAATTTTAACGCTTATAGTAATATATATCCCTAGATTAAGCCTAACGCTTCGATAGAAGTGTCGGTAACTTACGTCTCGCATCCGATATAAAACTAGACTAAAGGACCTAACGTTATCTTAACTTAGGTATAATAAGACGTACTCTAACACCTCTAAAGGGAGGGTACTAAGTTGGTCTTTCATTATAACGGAATAGCTAAGAAGTCTAAGAGCGAGAGGCGTATTATACGACCAAAGAAGTATCTAATTAGCGGTAGACCCGAACTATCGGCTTAAGCTAATTAGATATCGTTAAACAATAACGCGAATATAATAACGAAATAGAAGTAAAGCGTAACGTAACACTAACCTAATCTATTAGTAATAAATTAATAAGTAAGCTAGTTATTATTATAGCGATTAAGATGATATTTATATATATACGTATCTATTATTACTTAACCCGATCTAATACACCAAAGTAGCCGACCTAATAACCGACTATATATTTTCACTCGTTAGCTTCAAAGTAGAATTAACATCGAGCGCAAAGAAATTTTTCCTTAAGCTTAGTCTATAAATTAACTCGCTAAGCTAAGTAGCCGAGAAGTACTCTCGTTACCGTATCTATAATATTAACCGAGTAGTTATTACTTAAGGATACAAACGACTTAGTAAGACCGTATACTCGGTTACTATAAAGTTAATCCTTACTTAATTAAAAGAATATAAGTATACTACGAATCGTCGTTATAAGCCGAGTCACCGAGAGATACTCTCGTTACCGTACTTATAATATTAACCGAGTAGTTATTACCTAAGGATATAAGCGACTTAGCAAGACCGTATACTCGGTTATTATAAAGTTAATCCTTACTTAATTAGAAGAATAAGAGTATACTACGAATCGTCGCTATAAACCGAGTTACCGAGAAGTACTCTCGTTACCGTATCTATAATATTAACCGAGTAGTTATCACCTAAGGGTATAAGCGATCTAATAAGGCCGTATACTCGGTTACTTTAAAGTTAATCCTTACTTATTTAGAAGAATAAGAGTATAGTACGAATCGTCGTTATAAGCCTAGTCACCGAGAGGTACTCTCGTTACCGTACTTATAATATTAACCGAGAAGTTATTACTTAAGGGTATAAGCGACTTAGTAAGACCGTATACTCGGTTATTATAAAGTTAATCCTTACTTAATTAGAAGAATAAGAGTATACTATAAATCGTCGTTATAAGCCGAGCCGCTAAGAAGTACTCTCGTTATTATCCTCAAAATATTAACCGAATAGTTATTACTTAAAAGTATAAGCGATTTAATAAAGCCGTATATTTAATTATTATAAAGTTAATCTTTACTTAATTAAAATAATAAGTATAATTATTATAACGTAACGAGTAAAAGTAGTAAGACTTAAGACGAACCGATAATAAGATTTAGAAGTCTTTTATACGATAATAAAGCTTATTAAGATATTAGAAAAAATAAAGATATAAAGAAATAAAGTTTAAAATAAAGTTA
>QVQW01000133.1:0-40959 GCA_003635345.1 Coniochaeta pulveracea | reverse complement strand
TGACTCATGATCAAAAAATAGAGGTGCGAATCATCTATCCGCATAGATTTTATAGTTTATATATTTGTTATTTAATTCCGGCCAATAAAATCTGGCCGGTGAAAATTAGGTAGAAAAAAAAAAGTAGCATGTCTCTAGCGGCTTGAGCTGTGAGGTTGAAGCTGACCCAGCCATCATAGGTTTGTCTTTCTTGAACGCCGTGCGAATCCAGCCATTCGAGAACTGAGGGCATGGCGTTGCCGTCCGGCTCTCGAAACCCTTGGATGTCTTGTACAGATGCGTGTCCGGCGGCATCCCTCTTTCTTAAGGTGTTGCTCTGGGTCAATTGCGTCTTGAGCTCCTGTAGGCGGGGCTGTTTTAGAGCCAGGAAGATCGTCAATGTATCCGAGTCGTGAGCCTGGTCATGGAGACGCCATCCGACTGGCAGGTCCGTCTTATCTTCGATGGCGACTGCGTTAGCTGCCGCTAGCGTAACGATAGGCAACCCGGCGAGAGCCAATGCAGAAAGGAGAAGCATGTTAAGTGGATGCTTGATGCAATGTATTGGAGATGCCGGCGTCTAGGAGAGTAAAACACAAGGTGCATAGCCCAACGTGATGACACAGGTGATAAGCAGACCAAGTGTCACGCCTCCAGCCTCGGCTTCCTCTCAGCCACCGTCCGCGAATGTCCCAGAATGTAAGAAGGCCGGCCAAGAAAGTCGCAACTGTTCTCCGTCGCTGGTGCACTTCATTCAAGATTTTTCGTTTGTCGCAGCAAGACATCCACCCTCCAGCTCAAGCTTTGCGAAAGACCCCTGGTCAGGAAGCAGTTTCTGAGTTGTGATATGCCTGAGAGACCCCATCCTCACTGACGAGGCGAGGTCAAGAACAATGATTTTAGCCATTGGAAGTTGCCACGCAACACTTTTAGTGAGCGTCTGGGCCAAGGGTCCAATATCTCTAGCGCAATATATCGTGTTTGGGCCGGAAGTAGTCCAAGACAGCCATTCGGGGAAGATTGTGGGGGTTGTAGTCGGTATTCAGCCGGTGAGCCGAGCCATAAACCAAGGAAGAGGCTAGATGCTATTAAGACCCGTCGGGATGGGATTGCGTGTGATATAGGACGACATTCACATATAGTGCCTAAGCCGAAGGATTCTGGAGTGGCACTGGGCTCCCCGGTCAGCGTACCAGGGACAGAGATCTCAATCAGATCATACACCACAATGCAGCTGAGACGATGTGGCCATGATTGAGGTCACTCGTTCCAGAACAAGATCCTCCATCTCCAACCACTCAGCACCTTCAAGTCATGCTCTTCGACATCTTCCTCGCCCCTCTCGATCTTGGCGCTGAGTCGCTTCAGTCGCTTCCCAACAGTCCGCGCTACCCTCAACGACACCTCATTCGAGAAGACGTACAGCACCGCAAACACAAAGGACGCAATGCTGGCCCATCTTCCCGTCCCATGGACCATCCGTCGGATGCGCGCTATCAACGACCTGCTCTTGCGAAAGGCATACTCTGTGTCATTGGACACCTCCGTCTCTTTGGCTGGTCTCCTGAAGATGGTCCTGATGATGGGTATGAAGGATGCACTGCCTGCTTTTGAGCGATAACTCGCAGAAGAGTCTTGGCTGGTAGAACTTACATGAATCCACCTGCGAACCATCTTCGCCAGCGATGAGTCTCCGCCTCCTTCACTATGTCTGCGACGTCTCTTCTTAACGCGGCCAGATCGTCCAAGACATGCCCAGCTTGTGCGCGCAGACGTTCCTCGATGCCGACCTCGTTTGTCTGGTAACGACGTCGCTGTAGGCTGATATACTCCCTTGCGGCAAACTCCGCTGTTGCTTTGCTGTTCTTGATGCCTTGCCTTGTCGGTGGAAACGGCGAGAGTGTCGCTGGACGAGGGTTATCGACATGTTGTGCGAAAGACACATTTGGACCTGGATCAGGGCCTGGGATGCCAGTAGTACCGACTTGCTGAGGTATTCCGCCCGGTGGTACCGTGGATGCTGGTGGCGGAGCACCGGAAATTCCGGGTTGATACGGGCCCGGTGCCGTGGAAGGCCCAAAAGACCCTTCCGTGGGAAGACTGGACATATAAGACGCTGCTGCCATAACTGGGGCCTTGTATCTTACACGACAGGCATAGAGCCGAGATGGGATGAGATGGGATGAGATGGAAATGAGATGCGAGGTAGAGTAGTCTCAGCTAAGGAGGGGTTGATTGACATGCAGGGAAAGGCTTGGCCAATCATGCATAAACTTCAGACAACGGTACAGCAACACAGATGCAGTCCATCTTATCAACCGTTCAGCTTCCTCACTTCTCTTCGCGACATCTCCAATCTGATTCATGGTGTCGTAGTTTTGGCCTGCGTACAAGCACACGAGCTTGTATTGGACACGCGTCAAGACGTTAAGTCCATACTCACCATATATTACCATTCATATAGGTATATAAAACTAGGACGTCCAGGTAGTCATGTATACACTATTACAGTCAGACTGCTGTGGATTATGCCCAGAAGGTGAGTTTGGATCATACATACCCGTCTTGGTGTTCAGCTTGCGCCTGATCCATGCAATATTGGCGCAGTCGAGAGCGGGGTTGGAAGCGCGAATTAACACCGACGAACCAGTCATAAGGGACTTACCACAGACTCACAGCAAGGAATAGGCAACTGAAGCCAAAGTCTACTCCATCCTGATGTCGTGAAAGCAGGTAACTGTACATTGGGCCGATTGGCCAGTGTGGTGTAGGGCAAGCAAGAGTAAGAGTACTAAACATGGCCCTGCTGTTATCTATCCAAACCGCGGTTACCAACGGCATCTCGGCACGATAGCGATAGAGTCAATCCCGTCCTGCCAACGCGCCGCGCCCTTATCATGACATGAACCCCGTCCGGAGCCCCGACAATCGGGGTCAGTCATGGCCTTAATGAGGTTAAGCTTGCAATAACGTTGAAGAGTCAGAGGTTAAGTCAATGGGTCCTTCGCTCCACCTCCCGCATTCAGAAAGTCCCACCGGTATAAGTTTACAGTGTAGCCCAGTAGACCTTTAGATGACGACCTCTCCTCTTGTTGACTTACACCAACACAACCCGCAGTATCTTCCCTACTGCACATCTTCACCATGGTGACCAAAGCCCTCTCCCACCTCGGCCTCTCCTCCCCCTCCACCCCCTCCCCCGCCCCTAAGGAACCAATCTTCGGCCATGCCCTCCTCCCCCAATTCCTCTTCGCCCCCGGCTACCGCAACCTCAACCACGGCTCCTTCGGCACCATCCCGCGCTTCATCCAATCCCGGCTGCGCGACTACCAGGACCAATCCGAAGCCCAACCCGACCCCTTCATCCGCTACACCTACCCGCAACTCCTGGACGAATCTCGCGAGGCCGTCGCGTCTCTGCTCCGCGTCCCCGTGGACACCTGCGTCTTCGTCGGCAACGCCACGGTGGGGGTGAACACCGTCCTCAAGGCGCTGGAGTGGAACGAGGACGGGAAGGATGTGATCTTGTATTTCTCCACCATCTACGGTGCGTGTGGGAAGACGGTGGATTTTGTCGTGGAGAGTACTCGCGGGCTGGTGGGGAGTCGGGAGGTGGGGATTGAGTATCCGATTGAGGATGAGGAGATTGTGAGGCGGTTTAGGGAGGCGGTGGGGGAGTGTGAGAGGGCGGGGAAGAGGGCGAGGGTTGCGGTGTTTGATGTCGTGACGTCCATGCCTGGAGTGAGGTTTCCGTTTGAGGAGATGGTCAAGGTGTGTAGAGAGCTGGGGGTCTTGTCAATGGTTGACGGGGCACAGGGTATCGGTATGGTGGATTTAAACCTCGCCGAGCTGGACCCGGATTTCTTCGTCAGCAACTGCCATAAGTGGCTGCATTGTCCTAGGGGATGTGCGGTATTCTACGTCCCGGTCAGGAATCAGAAACTGGTTCGGACTACCCTGGCCACCAGCCATGGATATGTCAGTAAGATATCGAAGAGACCGGTTCCGCTGCCGCCGAGCAAGAAGGGGAGGTTTGTCAACGAATTCGAGTTCGTTGGCACGATAGATAGCTCGCCATATCTGTGTGTCACGGATGCGATCCAATGGCGGAAGGAGACGTTTGGTGGTGAGGCAAATATTATTGACTACCAGAGGAAACTGGCAAGAGAAGGCGGAAAGAGGGTAGCGGAGATGCTGGGGACAGTGGTGCTGGAGAATAAGAAGGGGACCTTGACGGATTGCGCCATGGTTAATGTTGCCTTGCCGCTGGTCATTGAGGGCGGTGTGGGTGGGTCTGTGGATGAGCGGGAGGACATCAAGATCCCGAGAGCAAAGGCTCTGCAGGTCACGAACTGGCTATTGGCTACCATGATGAAGGACTATAAAACCTTCATGGCTTTGTTTGTGCATCAAGACCGGTGGTGGGTAAGGTTGAGTGCCCAGGTGTATCTGGAATCGGAAGACTTCGAATGGGCTGGTGAGACCCTGAAGGAACTCTGTGAGAAAGCGGCACAGTTGGATGTGAACTCCCTTGAATGATGATGCCCATCGGTACATCTTGTTATAGGTGTCTGTCTCATATAGTACCATAGACCGGAGCGGGATAGGATTCGTATACACGACTGTCGCTTGCTTGTGCCTTGATGACCTTGCGCCTCCACTTGGTCATTTCATCCAGCCACACCTGGTAACCAGCAAACATGGGCACATGCTCCCACTTCTTGCAGAACTCTGAAAGGACCCTGTCCCTTTCCGAGACGTATTCCGCTTCTTCTAAATGAGCCTTGACCTCCAAGACAGCGATTGTAACCTTTTTAAGACAGATATGGCAGAGGTAAGGAGGCTGCCGGACGTCTTCCACGACACTAGCTGAACCTTGCATTACACAGGCGTAGTACGCACAGTGGCCTAGCCCGAAGCAGTGGCCCAGCTCATGAGAAGCCGTACGCGCCACTCGCGACAGCCAGAGCCCATAACTGTCTGCAGGTCCCTGCACTCCTGAGGTTGCCACCTTATGTGCCTTCTTAACTGCTTTTCCGATTGGCGTCAGGTGAGGCAGTTCATGCCGCAAACGGTAGAAATTGGCGAACGGTCCAAAAGGCGAGACCTCCACACTAGGTTGACTGGAGTGACTGCCTTGCCCTGCAATGCCTCCCTTTGGGGCGTTCATACTTCTGTGCAAACCAGCCTCCCTCTCCAAATAGTCCGCGCAGTGAGATGCGGGCCACATATGCTCCCTCTCAATCTCTGCGTCGTCGTCCAAGCCAGGATGATACCTCGCGGACGAGACCACTGCGACACGACTGCCGCCAAATGCTCGCCCACAGCAAAACCCATCGTCGTCCTCCTCCTCGTACAGATCATGATCGATAAGTAGAACGACTGCATACGCGTCTCTGGGCAAGTTCTCGATCAAAGCATCAAGGATGTCCAACAGACACAATTGGCGCGCAAATGTACCATCCGCACATGCTCTGGTCCGTATCCTCGTACATCGGTCGCCCAACGCAAGTCCAATATATCGTGATGCGTTCCTCACCAGTGTAGTATCCCACGTGGTAAACTTGAAGGGTTTTGTAAAGGTTTTTACAGGCAAGCCATGATGAAACGCTTCCAAGTACTCCCGAACATCGTCCACCATAGGTGACTTCAAGGCGTTTCTATTGCTTGAGCCACGGACTTTTCGGTCAGATGGTACGGTCCACTGCCTCATGATAGCCGCTTCATCCGAGATCTGCGGTGAGCTCACCACATATACAGACTTCTTCTGATGCGTAACAGAATTCCTCGCATCCAACTCGATCCAACACTGGAGACTTTGAGGGTCGTACTCGGGATCCAGAGCGAGGTCATCCCCTGGGAGGACTAGTGGTGCCGGGTAGCAGTATGCAAAGCTGGTCGGCCGGTTTCTTTGCACTCTACTCTAAGCGGCGTCTGCGATAGGACCGGCCTGCAGTTGCGTGATCTCACCATTGCGAGTGGCAGCGGCAACACGTTCGTCAAAGTTCGGCCGCTTGATTCCAGCTTCAAACACATGCGAGGAGGAGGTTACGTGGATGTGCTTGTGAGTACACTCCGACATGGTCTCGTCTTGTGGCCTGAAGATTCCAAGGACCGAGTTTAAACACGCAAAACACAAGATGCGACTGAGTGGGAGAGAATGCGAGGACACAAAGGAGATATACAGGAAACTTTTGGACATTCCCCCCCAATCCATGCACTTGCATGGCATTTGGAAACTACCTCTAGGCAGCCATCGGGCGCTTGGATCGCAAGTCAAATCCTACTTGGAGTGTCTGAAGTTGCAGTTGGCCGATCAGGGGATCTGGAATTGGGGAGGTTTCTGGTGACGCAAGGCTCCACAGATCTAAACGAATACGAAGTACACCCAAAAGACACCTCTCCAAAGCTTCACAACATCTAAAGCACCCTTGCTGATCATCTCTAGGGAATTGACGTTGCCATCGAATCAATACAGTCCGATAACTCGTCTCAGACAGCAGGCAATCATGGTAAGCCCAAAACTTCCCTATCGCCCCCAAGACTCCAAAGCTAACTGAACAGAACACAGCATTCAACACAGCTCTCAAGCAGAGCACCGCCATCCGCAAGGAGCTCTCCGCCCTAGTCAACCCAACCTTCAACGATGCCTCCTCCCCACCACCCACCATAACCCCCGCCGCCATCGGCTCCCTCTCCGCCAGCCTAACCGCCTTCTCCCGCACGCTGGACGAATACAACGCCCTCGCGAAACAAGAACTCAACCCCGCCAAACAAGAGAAGGCCTTCGAGCGCCTACGCAACTTCCGCTCCGAACTCCACGACTACCGCCAACAATTCGACTCCCTCAAGGCCGCGCGCGAGGACTCGGTCCAGACGCAGAACCGGAATGAGCTCCTCGGCCGCCGCCCCTACGCCTCGACACCAGAAAATCCCTACGCCAACTCCACTGCTGCCGCATCGAGTTCCGGCTACGGGATCCCCTCCTCCTCCGGCGGCTACGGTCATGCCCGAACCGCCAGCGCGAGCGAGCGGGGCGTAGGGTTAGGCGGGGACAGCGTGACGCGAGAAGCGCATGTGATGCGGGAGCAGAACTTCTTCGCAAACACGCACGCGGCGCTGGATGAGTATCTGGCGCGGGGACAGGCGGTGCTGGGGGACCTGGGGAATCAGAAGGAGACGCTCAAGGGGGTGCAGAAGAGGATGTATGATGTCGGGGCTACGCTGGGACTGTCGGGCGATACGATACGGATGATTGATCGGAGGGCGAGGCAGGATAAGTGGATTTTCTGGGGAGGGGTGGTGGTGTTCTTTTTGTTTTGTTGGTTGGTCTTGCATTTTTTGCGGTGATGTGAGATAGGGGAAGGGTTTGTTGAACGAGAGGGTACGGTGTATTGTGTTTTATAACAGGCATGGCGTTGGGCGAAGGGGCTGATCTTGGATAAGCATATTGACTCTAAACAATGAACTACATGCTAATTCTATCTTGTATACTTACTTACAAGGCGCGGTATCAGAGCCCGGTACCCGTGAGCTTGTCTATATCTAATGCGATGGTGAATAGCACGTCTTTCGTGGTGCTCACCTCAACCACCTCTGTCTCGGGCAGGACATGATTACTAGTACTGACCATACCCCCCATCTCGGTCTCCCAATCCGTAACATCCCACTCCAAGCCCTTGGTGGTGATCACACTCGGCTCTCGGACCGGAAGAATGCCCACATACTTGGCAAACACCTCACAATCTTCATACTGGTACCCTCGGACTTTGATTCGATGCGTTCCAGATTTGAGCAGGAACGTGATATTCTGCTCAGAGACGAGGTACAGTTTTCCCAAACCGTACTCCGGTCCCTGTTGGAAGTAGTAGAGGTGGTGTAACTGCGAGAGACCCTGGTCTACGCGACCTCCCAACCCACCCATGACAACTATATCTCGCGGCTCGGACGTGTCCCGCAAGTAGTTTATGGCTTTGCCAAAGTCTGTGGAGTACTGGTCATGGTCTTGGATGACTTTGGTAGAGCGTGTCTCAAAATATGTCCGAGCTTTCTCGTGTAGAGAGTCCAGGTCGCCGATGATAACGTCGAGTGATGCCTTCCTCAATAAGTCTCATGTTTCTCATGGTGAGTCATCAAGGGCTTTACTCACATATTTATCCGCCTCTGCCGTGCCAGTCGTTATATGCTTATAGAGCTGGTTTGCCGCTCCATCAGCCGCAACTGTCTTGACAGCTATAATCATACTTCGTGTCAGCCAGGCTGTGGCTCTTGCCTGCTTTTCTCACATAGATTTCGCACCTCTTGGCCAAAGGTTAGGCAACGGCTCAGGTATCGCATAGTCAAACACGGGTACATTGAGTAGTATAAGATCAAACGTGTTCCCTCCACGGGCGGACAAGTGGTCTCTACCCGGTCCTCCAAAAAGCCAGCCCGGATTCCACTCCATAACTGTTGTAAAAGTACCGACTGCCTAGGCTGCTGGAATATATACGAAAATGAAGGACAGAAGAGGGATATAGAACGTAAACAAGACAGCATCAATGTAATAACAGTATTTAAGTTTAGAAATGCTTAGGAGCAAGAGGGTTAGTTAGCGAAGCATGTCCAGATGTGGATGCAATGCGTTATTACACGCCGAGGTATGGACAAAGTGATGACTAAGAACGTGATGGATGAGATGGGAGGCAGGCTCATATAAGCTTCTCAGCCCATATCATGATTATCTCACTTCTCGCTGTATTGCAGAGTGGAACATGCCCATATCTGTCGGCGCGTCTCGTCAATCATCATGTTGAATATGACGCACCTGTTCTGATGTTGTTCTTCATGCAATTAATTGTAGGGTATGCAGCCAACAAGCAGCACAGTTTCCCTACACCAGAACAACACCACAGCCCAATCTGCCCGTATTGCGGGCAGACGCAAAATGCAATACCCGACTCTTATAACACAGCACAAAAACACGTATCAGTACATTGTCACATCCGATACATGGTACAACAGTTAGCCGTCCATTTCAACACAGGTCGTGATGCTTTTCCAGTTAAGGTTTGTGCTCCAGTGGGCCTGGAAGCTCTAATTGACCAATCACTCGGTTATTGGCGACGGCTCCGATCGAGCCCAGAAATTTTGTCAGCTCCGGCCCGGTCGATGACAAACCAGCACTTAGCCTTCCTTCGTCCTGTTCGCGGAGGCCCCGTCTGCACCTCTTCCGTTCTCCAAGCGTGTTTTTGTCGCATTACTTTCGTTTCTACAAGTAAACAGCCGTCATGTATCGTGCCGCCGTCAGATCAGCGCCGCGCGCATTGCGCACCGTCCGCCCCTCAACACAGCTCAGCTCTGCAACCCGGAGATACGCCAGCACAACTCCCGCAAGCAAGAAGTCGTCGTGGAGGGGCACTGTCGCACGATGGGGTCTCGCGTTCGGCGCCGTGTACTGGTATAACACTAGCCCTATCTTTGCCGACGAGGCGCTCCGTGAGTCCTTTCCAACCCGCTATCGCATGTTACTGGCGCTGACCACCGCCGATTTACAGCCCAGACACATCCTGCGCCATCAAACTTCTCTGAAGATGATCTGCCGACCGTGGAAGCCATAGTTGAGCAGAAGCGAAGGGAAGCAAGGACACTAACTCCCGTCACCCCCGAGCCCAAGTCGACGCCGGAGCCTACACTTCCACCCCAAACCCAAGACCAGACCGCCGAAGCTCCCCTTACACCCGCCGAAGCTGATGCTGGTATTGTCCCTGGGTCACCGGAAGCACTAGAAGAGGAGGCTGGTCAACAAGGCGCTTTCAACCCCGAGACTGGCGAGATCAACTGGGACTGCCCGTGCTTGGGCGGCATGGCCCATGGTCCCTGCGGCGAGGAGTTCAAGGCTGCTTTCAGCTGCTTTGTCTACTCGACCGAGGAGCCCAAGGGCATGGAGTGCATAGACAAGTTCCAGTACGTCTGCGCTCTGTAATAGTCATAAAACTTAGAGGTCACTAACGCTGTGTAGGCATATGCAAGACTGCTTCAGGAAACACCCCGACATATACGGCGCGGAGCTGCAAGACGACGACGAGGAGACTGAGGCACCAGAGGCTGTCCCTGCTGCAAACCCTGCTGCCAACAACGAGGACGTTCCTGCGCTGAGCAGAGAGGCCCACAAGGTCGATACACCCGCACCGGAAGCGACAGACAGTCAGAAGCCCGGAACAGTGGCTGAGCCATCACGCAAGCCCGTGTACGAAGAAAAGTTGGAGGACAGCGATGTCATCCCCAAAAAGGCTGTTGATGCTACTGATGCCAACGTCGGGAAGCAATAGGCCTCCGTCACGTTGCTCGGAGCATGAACTTGAGTGTTAGCATGAGAGGACAGGGCGTTGACAGGCGTGCTCTGTGGCTGTAAGTTGTATCACTACTATAGATGTATATCAATGTAGAAATGACCAAGCAAAGTAATACTATCTCTTCTCGATACTCCTAGGTCTATCTTGCAGACCACGTCTGACTTGGGCTCACGCTGAGATCAAGGATACAGTCTAGACTTCCAGACTCGAACCCTCAACTGCTGTTCCTGAATATCGTAATAGCAAGATACCTTTTGCAGACCAGTGACCCGCCAAACAATTGCATGATGCGCATCCATCTTCCCGGGCCTTCTCTGTGGAGATCTGGGGGAGAACCGAGAAAACCAGGGTGAGCCGCATACGTCACACAAGACCCACTGGCAACCAACTCCACCCTCGATCATCCGGTTTCCCAGCAGTCACATGTGTTCCTCTCCTTCTTTTATAACCTACAACACCATCCCACACCATCACCAGCTTACCAGACTCGCCATTCACATTCCTCGTCTTGACGACTCTAGACAAATACCACAACCGCTTTCTAATAACTAGACTCTGCTACAGACATAGTAAGTGAACCTAGACGTGCAGCAGGATGCGGAGAAACGGAGAAGCTGACGTCACGCGATCCAGATGGCCTCATACGCAGATATTGCCGCCAAGGGTCCCAAGCAGACTCCTGAGGAGGTGAGTGTTACGCGAATGTGTCCTCTTTCCACACACAGCACCAGACCGCATCAATCTTCCAATTTTGCGCCGTTCGAAAGCTCCGAACAACCCCCCATTCGAACTCCCCATCCGCAGCTTCCATTAGCCCGCAAACCCCAACCAGCAACCATTATCAATATGCGAACCAAATCACTAACATTGTCCTCCCCAGGCCGCCGCCCCCCAACCCCCCTCCGTCTCCGTCTCCGACGTCGAGACCTCGACCTCGTCCCTCGTCGACGTTGACACGCCCTCGGTGCACACCGTGCCCGCCGACTTCCGCGAGCAGGAGGTCAAGACCGAGACGCAGGCGGACCGTCTCGAGCAGGAGGCGAAAGAAGCCGAGGACCGCGCCCGCGCCGAGGCCGACCTCGCCAAGAAGAAGGCCAAGCGCTCCGCCCACAAGGCCGATAGCTGGCTCACCTCGTACTTCGAGAACCTCTCCGAGGGCGCTGCCGCCACCCTGGCCGTGTCGAACTTTGTCGCCGTGTTGGGTCTGAGTGGATGGTTGGGCTACAAGGCTTACGGGCTGTATGAGAGGAGAGTGTTGGGCTGGAAGCATGCTGGTATTGGTCTTGGGGTTCTCGGTGTTGTCGGTGCTTTTGAGGGGGTGTTTACTACGTAAGTCTTTTTTTTCTTGGAGTCTTTTCTGTGGGGGATTGAGTGGATGAACCCACGGCTAACTGATTGGCACAGATACCTCAACAAGGGCAAGAACAAGAAGGCGTAAAACAGCCCAATTCGTGGCTTCGCAAGATACAATGGAAATAGCGACGAAGCAACGGAGTTCGTGGTAACCCTGGGCATTACAGGCTCAGCTTTCTTGAAACGTTATTCCGGTGTTTTGCGCGTTCAGGGGCTTCTGTTTTGGTTTTCCCGGGATTGCCTGTTTTTTTCTCTGCTCACTGAATATGTTGGAAGCAAGTCGTCTCTCCTACTGTTTGTCATTCTGTAATATTCCCCGCGAGAGCAAATCCAGAAGAGACTATTTATGATTTGACTGGTTGTTACACTACTTGGAACACAGGGATATTCCGAGTGAGAAACATCAACGCGGGTGGTAGAGTGTCACGGGTATATCGATGTGAGAGGTTATATCAAATCGAGGTTGGGATTGTCTTGTGGGATTGAGATGGGTATGTTTAACCACACCATTACCGAACGATCTAGCTGATACCGAGGCAGACACCCCAGCTTCGTCCTTCCTCCATACCAACCAAACTACTAAATCTACAATTCTCCTAGCTGAACCCGCCCTTTCCAGAGAAAAACAACCAAAATTCAGACAAACATGGTATTTGAAACAACAATGCTAACAGTCCAAGAGATGACCAACCCTCCACTCTGCACCTTCACCTTGTCAAATCCACCAAAAACGCCCCAATGCATACCCAAAAAGAAAACAGCAGAAATTCATAAAAGACATAAACGGCGTTCTGGAAAAACACCCTATCGTACCCAAGTTTCATCTCTTTATGCTTATGTGTTGACAGGGTTCCATTTCCGGGAATATGTGTCACTGCAGACGTCCTACGTCTGCTTGAAGTGCACATCCTTCATCCGCTTGACCCAGTGCGTCCGCAGCTCCTCGCTCATCTTGACGAAGACCATGGACTTGTGCTCGTCGGCGAAGAGCTTGTCCGCGATCTTGATCTGGAAGTCCTTGTCTTCGTCGGCGAAGTTGTCGAGGAAGATCTCGACGGCTTGTTCGGTGAAGGCTGGTTTGGGGGGCCGTTGGGTTTGTCGGATTGCTTCGGCTAGGGCGAGTATGCCGTCTATTTGCGCCTGGGCACGGGGAGAAGGGGGAAGAGGGGGGTAGGAGGCTGAGGTTGGGGAGTGGTGGTGGATGATGGTGTGGCCTTGGTGGCTGGGATGGTGGTGGTAGGACTCGTGTGGTAAGGGTTGGGGTCGTGGTGGGTGGATATTCAGGTAGCCGTCCGCTTTGCCTTTGCGACGCTTGTCTGGCCCGGAGTTGGGGCGCGGAGGCGGTTGATATGCTGAGGATGGCGGCGGAGGCTGAGAGGAGTGTTCTGGGACCATGAAGCGTTGTCGTGTGGCTTGCGGTACTTCGTCCGGAGGCGTCAGGACTGAGACCGACGTGAGAGACGACCGTGGTGGGAGGGTGGTGGATGTTGGCCGTTGAGTCTGTTGTTGAGTGTGGTGCTGCTGCGGGGCCACCGGCGAGGTGGTGGGCGCAGCACTGGCGGTAGACTGCCTCTGCACTGCTTGTGCCTGTTGACCTTGCTGGGTGGTGGTTGACGATGACGCAGACGCTACGCCGCCGCCGCCATTGTTGTTGTATGTGGCTTCTGACAGCACCGCCATGGCAGGCCCAGGTGTGCCGTCTGCGCTCAGCGCAGTTTGATCTTGGTCTGCGTCGCCAGGGACCGAGCTCTCAGCCTTTCGTTTTCTAGCCGTGACACGCTTCGGCGCGCCGCCCGTACCAATCACGTCTGGAAAGAGGATTTCGTAGAAGTCTTCGTATTCGAACGGTCGACCCTTTAGTGACCGCGATAAGGGCTCTTTCTGTTCAGGGGTTAGCAAAAGGTAACAGAGACGTTTTCACCAGGCCGAACAAACCTCGATGTGTTTCCGCCATGCCTCCTCCGACCCCGTAATGGTCTTGGTCGCAGGGTTGTACAGAAAGTCGGGATGCTCCCTCAGGCTCCGCCACATTCGGAACTTCTTGCGCGCATTGTCGCTCTTATTGATCAGGTGGCCCTTGTTGGCATAGGCGTTATGCTTGTCGACGAGAGCCTGGGCCGCGCGATCCCAGGCCTCGGCCTTGAAGGTCATTCCCTCGCGGAGGCCAAGCCGGACAGATTGGCATAATGACTGGAAGAAGGTCACCTCGTACGAGGGACTCCATGTGAAGCGCGGACCTCGATGCTTGCCGGGTATGTGAGGGACCTCTTCCCGTGAGTAGTCATGCTCGGCCATGGTCGTGTCTCGGATGCTAACGGCGAGAAGCTAGTAAATGCGATACGGTGGGGTTGAAATCGGCGGCGGTGGCTTGAGCTAATGTGCCCAAGCCAGAGCAATGTTGGCCTTGCGAATGATGGATGCGCTCGCGTCACAAATCCCGGCTTGTCGCAGAAAAAGGCGCAGTGCTGCGTGGAAGCAAACAAGGGCAAACAAATCCCAGGCGACAGCAGTGGCACGCTGCTACTAGAGGCTCAAGTCGATGGCGATCTGTCGGCGGCTATCGACAGGGATCTTGGCCGGAGATCACCCCGCCTCTGCGTGTTGATCCTCGGTCCTCCGGAGTTCCGCAGAGCAGGATGACTCTGGCGACAATGAGATAATGCTCACCGTTTCGTGTACTGGGCGGCCGGAATCCCTCAACGTCAAAGTAAAGTCTCGCAGAATGCGCGGGAGGACCCCTAATTCTTGGGTCAGCTGAGACGGCGGTAAGCGGGGCTGGGAGTTGGGCGTTACGGTTCCAAAATGGTTGATCACCAGGTCACGTGTAATGCAGAATGCCCAAAGAGGTGCTTGGCTAGGCTTGAAAAGGCAAGCAGCTCAACAAGCTCCCAGATGGATGATCAGCAAACTTTAAGATGTGTCTCAACCTGGGGAGATTTGCAGAAGGCGCTGCTCTGAGAAAATGGCAAATCGAAAGCAGCGGCATTCGGACGTGTAATATATTTCTCTGGGACTTGATTTCTGACAGCAGCTTCTTGCCTTTCACAGAAGGAGATGATGGACGTCTTTGCTTCTTACAACCATCGTGCCCATTCTTTGCAGATTCCCTGCTCAGGTTTGCTTATCGAACAAGAATTCCCGAGCGTCAACGGCGTGAAAATGACCAAACAAAAGAACGTAGCTGCAGCATTGCGGCAAGATATGTTATATTGAAGAGCTTGATTTGAGGAGCATCATCTGGGGTCAAAGAAAGACCATAAAACCCTTGCTTCATGGTACATACCATTAAGTTTCACGCACCTAGCAGATGGAAGAAATGGTTCCCTGCACATCACCCACAATCTGCTAAACAAGTAAGCAAAGGGATTCTCCAGGTTTGGACCATAAGCCCGCATTCTCAGCTGGACGTCCGGGCGGCCCATTCAGGTTATTGGTTCCTGCACACCGAGCTTTGTAGGGTAAGGTCGAAACCAGGTGACTTTGTAGGGTAACCAACTAGCCAGAGCATCTACAATCAGCTTCACAATCCGCCTTCAAAGAGACGCCATCTGTGCCAGCATGTGGAACTCATTCTGTCCAGCACCCTATATTACGGGCAACGGTGCCACTTCTCCTTCTGCCTGTTGTAAACAAGCCGTTACCAAGAAGCGGGCACAGTGCTTGTACACAACAAGCCTCTGTGGCCTGCAACACCCATGATCACCTCTACGGGGGACATGATACGTAATCCTAGGGGTGGTCTAGCCATTCCGCAACGACTGACCTGACAATACGTGCTCAATCGAGTAATTTGAAAACCAGGCACCAATTATGATTTGTTGGTTGTCGATGCGAAGCAGGGAAGGTCGTGGTGTTTCAGGAACATGACAGCGGGACAATGATTCTGGTTGGTGGGGACTCTGCAAACCTAAACAGTTTCGAGATCCCAGCATTCCGTCACGTCCGTTTCACACCACACCATTTCCAGCGCCACTGACCACGAGTCAATTCGAGCCTCGACAATTCGCCCGTTGACAAGGATAGAGCCATCAGCGATAGTAACAATGCCCAGCCAAATCGATCAGTTGGCCTGTGTAGTGCAGGTCTCTAGAAGTTGGCTGGAGCATGCAGCCATTGTCTGTTGATTGGAAAAAGGTGCCGTGCTTTCAACCGAACATCGCTGGAAGGGTGGTTACACGACTGACTGACAACAATGGAGATCGCAAGCGCCGAAGAACAAAGATGAGTCGCGGCACATGGAAAGGAGATATCCGGGGGAATCAGATCTATGGGACCCTGGCAAGGTTGAAACCCAGGAGCCAAGGGGATCAATCGTCAAACGTGCATACGTACGCACAATGACCCGCCAGAGACTTGCAGCAATAACGGCGTAAGCGGCTACACCGAGCTTACGAAATCGGCCTCCTGAAAAACCCTGCTTTTCTCTTTCAATTTCCTACCATGTCAGACCCAATGATTATTCAACGTGACACCTTCTCGACTCGCTTCGGCAATGTCAAGATGTCAAGGAGGCGTCATTCCTCTTGTTGGCTGGGTGCTTCCTGGGCGAGCCTCCATCTTTTGCCAAGGCGCTACTGAGCGGACCGCATCCTTGTCTCACACCCAATGTGGAGATGTGGATCTAAAAAGGCCTGAGAGCCATCCTTGACAAGCCTTTCAGGGGCTCAAGTTGACGATGAAGTTGCGGCTTGTTTTGGCCCCCTGTTGTTGACGAACCAGCCGGCCATTCATGGCTTGACAACGCGAGGCCCTTAGCCATGATGTCGCAAGGAACAAGCTGCTGGAACGTTTAGCAAGTGGAGCCCGTAATTCTCTGCCCCCGGGGATAGCCCCATCCGGCAACGGAGAGGTGAAGGATGCTACTCAACGGGCTGTTCGAAGGCTAGATTACCGTTCCCCTACGCCTTGAATTCCTACGGGCTAGTGGAGTGTCTACCACATCATGTCTCGATTCAGCAGACCCATATCTGCTCAGACCCAGTAGTTTCTGGGGTTTATATTCTCTTGGTCTTGGCTTCGTTTCTGTTGTTGTTTGCTTCTTCTCTCTATCCTTCTTTCTTGTCGTCCTTTGCATACCCTAGCCGTTGCCGTCTTTCCCTTACCGGTGCGGTCCCTTCTTTCTTCTTGCCCGATACAGGTGACAGAGTCATCCCGTTCGGTCTTTCATTCATTCTTCGTTCAGCCACCTGGTGTGGTCTTTTTATTACCGTTCGGCACCATGCATTCTTTCGTTAGAGCCTTCCTCTTCCTGGGGCTGTTGGCCGCCCTAGTGTCAGCAGCACCACGAAGCATACAGAAACGATCTTTCAAGGTGGAGCGGGTGAAGAACGTCAACTTCAAGGGTCACGATGGACCCAAGGAACTCTTGAAAGCATACCAAAAGTATAGCATGCCCGTTCCAGCCTCACTACTTGATGCCATCCGCAACGGCAACAAGCCTGCTGCCAAGACAGAGAGTGTGGAGACTAAGGGTGATATCACCATCAAGGTCACTGGAGGCCGAGGCAGGAAGGCCAATGGCGCTACCAAACATAAGGGTGGCAAGAAGGGCGGCAAGGGAACCGGAGCGGGCACAGGTACAAGCAACAGCACCCAGCCCGCAACTGGAAACAGCGGCGCTACAACGGGTACTGGCAACGACACTGCTGCCGCTGGAGTGGGCCTTGTCACAGCCACCCCTGAGTCCGGCGACGTTGAGTATCTCGCACCCGTCCAGATCGGTGGTCAAACTCTCAACTTGGACTTCGACTCCGGCTCCTCCGATCTCTGGGTCTTCAACACGCAACTCGGCGCCAAATCCACAAGCGGTCACCAGGTCTTCGATCCCACCCAGTCCTCCACCTTCAAGATGATCAACGGCGCCAGCTTCTCCATCTCCTACGGCGACGGCTCCGGCGCAGCCGGCAATGTTGGCACCGACACCGTCGTCATCGGCGGCGCGACCGTCACCAGCCAGGCCATCGAGCTCGCTACCGCCGTCTCCCAATCCTTCGTCCAGGACACCGCCAACAATGGCCTCGTCGGCCTCGCCTTCTCCAAGCTCAACACCGTCAAGCCTCAGCAGCAGAAGACCTTCTTCGACAACGTCATGCCCTCCCTCACTGAGCCCGTCTTCACCGCCGACCTCCGCAAGAACGCCGTCGGCGCCTACGAGTTCGGCCGCATCGACACCTCCAAGTTCACTGGCGATATGGCCTGGATCCCCGTCAACACCACCCAGGGATTCTGGCAGTTTGCCACCTCCGGCTTCGCTGTCGGTACCGGCCAACAGACGACCACTGCCACTGCACAGGCTATTGCTGACACCGGCACTACCCTGATGCTCGTCAGCCAGGAGGTTGCGGACGGGTATTACAGCCAGGTCGACGGGGCGGTCAACGATGCCCAGGTCGGAGGTTTCACCGTGCCCTGTGATGCCACCCTACCGGATCTGGTTGTTGATGTGGCTGGAATCTACCAGGCGACGATCAAGGGAGACGACATTGTTTTCGCCCAGGTGCAGGGTAATAGTAAGTTACACCATATTCTCCAACATCAGTAACGGCTTTCACTGACCAAAGTCACAGCCTGCTTCGGCGGTGTCCAGGGAACGACCTCGTCCCTCCAGATCTGGGGTGATATCTTCTTCAAGTCCCAGTTCGTGGCCTTCAACGGAGGCAACAACACGCTAGGCATGGCGCAGCATATCTAATTCATCTCACATGTGCATCTCGATTATTTTGCTGTGTATATACTAGGATAGAGAGAGAGTCAATTGCATCTGCCTGAGCGTTATTCATCATACGCATTTCTTCGATAGGACGAGTCTCCAATCTGATCCTATTAGTCGTTGAACTCGCCTCGGGTCCACTGTGTGTTAGAATTACACCTAACCCGAGGTCCTATCATAGTAATCAGTGTTTGTTCAAAAGTGTAAAAGTTGTCTCACGCAAAGACGTCTCGACTGTCTCCTGCTGGGGAGGGTTAGGGTCCATCGTAATGACGTCTTTTATCCTAACCACGAACGTCACCACTAACACTGGGGCTGCACAGGTAATTCCCGTGAAAGTTCGTTGGTGGTTCTGCGATTGTAAAAGTCTCATAGGTAGTTACCATTCTGTAGCTTATAATCGAAAAAGAATCGAGTATATTTCCCAAGCTTGCAGAATTTCATCGTGGAACCCCGTAACCAAGCCAGGTCAGAACCAACTTACACCAACCAAACCACACACAACCATGCATTCCCACCACCACGACAACCTCTCCTTCACCTGCGCCCTCATAACCGGCGGCGGCGGCGGCATCGGCAAAGCCCTCGCGGAGTACCTCATCTCACAGAACAAAAAAGTCCTCCTCGCCGGCCGGACCGAATCCAAGCTCGCCTCCACCGCCCAAGAAATTGGCGCGGCGGGATACTACGTCCTCGACACGGGCAAGACCGACTCCATCCCGGATTTCATCAGGAAAGTGACCAGCGACCATCCCGAGCTGGACTGTCTCGTTAACAACGCCGGCGTGCAACGCTCGCTGAAGATAGTCGAGATGGAACCCTCCGACTTCCTCAGCAAAGCCGACCAGGAGATCGACATCAACATTCGGGGCCCGATGCATCTGACCCTAGGACTGCTACCGCATTTCAAGACCAAGGAGTTCGCGACCATCATCAACATCTCCTCCGTGCTGGGGTACATCCCCTTCAGCGTCATCAACCCGGTGTACAACGGGACCAAGGCCTGGCTGCACTTCTGGAGCATGAATCTGCGGACGCAGCTCGCGCAGGCCGGGCTGGGGGAGAGGATCCGGGTGGTGGAGATCGCGCCGCCGACGGTGGCGACGGATTTGCATCGCGAGAGGGAGGATCCGGATGATAATAAGAAGGAGAGGAATCCGGATGCGCTGAGCGTGGAGGAGTTTGTGGAGGAGGTGAGGGTGGGGTTGGAGAAGGGGGAGGAGACGATTGGGGCGGGGGGGGGGGGGGGGGGGGGGGGGAGGAGGGGGGGGGGGGGGGGGGGGGGGGAGAGGGGGGGGGGGGGGGGGGAGGGGGGGGGGGGGGGGGGGGGGGGGGAGGGGGGGGGGGGGGGGGGGGGGAGGGGGGAGGGGGGGGGGGGGGGGGGGGGGGGGGGGGGGGGGGGGGGGAGGGGGGAGGAGGCTTTTGGGGGGGTGTATAGGGAGAAGGGGGAGGGGAAGAAATAAAGGGGTCGGGTGATGGTTGATGAATGTGAATGGTGATCTCGCTATATATCGTACTTGATGAGAGAGATGATTTGTTGAAGCGTAATATCCATAAGTCTCCAGCTTTGCCCAGCTATTTCCATAACATGACGTGTCCGTCCATGTCCACCGAGTAAAGCGGCATGATTATCGTGCCCCGGCTTCTACTGTTACCGGCCTACCGAAACCGTTGTGAGCACGGCTTGAGGTTGATGCCGGGGACGGTGTGCGAGGTCATGATTCTTTCCTCAGAGATGAAGCTCGACCTCCACGGAGTCGTTTGCGGAGTCCCGACAAACCATTTGAGAGTCTGGATGGCTCATTGATGATGAACCATATCAAGAACACCATCGCGGTGGAAGGGAGAGTGAACGCCCAGTATACCCAGAAATTCTCCTGAATCACATCCTTCTGATCCCAGCGCAGCGAGGGAACGGCAAACAGGGCGGCGAAGAAAGTGGCCGGTAGGAATGCCATCGTCATGACCGCGATGGTCTTCATCGCCGAGCCGTCTCGTGCACTGATGGCGGCTATCTTTACGCTGGTGCCGGCATCTTCGTGTGTGAGTAGAGCGAAAAGCTGAGTTTGATCAGTTGGGTCGTCTGCAACGATGTGAATGAAGTAGACAAGCTTACGACATCAGATAGCCTCTCGGATCGGTCGTGCAGGTAGGCCAGAAACTCCAGGAAGGTGTCCGACTGCCTTTGCAACACCGGTACCGCACGTCCAAGTTCATGCAGAGCCCTTTGGGATCCTCTAACCCTCCTGTGCTCGGCAGCGATGGCTTGAAGCTCGCTTTGGCTGTCCTTGGAGAGGACGGTGTTGTGCCCCTCGCGCTCGAAACGGAAAGCTCCGCGTTCCCTTTCTTCGGAATACACGGTTTTGTGCTCCTGGGCAATCAATTCGAGCACTTTTTGCGATATCTTCAGGTGTCTGATCTTATTCGTCAGGTTCCCCGCCGCCTCGTTCACAGCCTGAGACCAGTCAGTGAGGGTGCCGATGTCGAATGCCAGCTCTCCCTTCTTGATCTTCCATTTCACGTTTCCTGGGACATACGGCCCGAACCCAGTGCTGATTTCGATGTTCCAGATGGTTTGATGTTCGCCCTTTTCCGTCTCCCTATCAGTCCACCGAAGGAGCATATGGCACGAGGCGAACCCCGGCAACCAGGGGCAGGCTATGTGGTCACGATGAGCAACGAGAACGCTCTTGAACTCTTCATACGGTGCCCAGCGTCGCTGAATGAATATCGCTCTTGTGGCATGAGTGGCCGGATCAAAGGTCCAGAGCAGAGCGTATATCGGCGTGCCGATGAACCTCGTTAGCAGATATTTCTCCTCGTGGAACTCGTGGAAGCCATCATAGTCCTGCCGTATCAGGTATGTAGCGGCGGGATCTGCTCTCATCACGGAAAACACGTCGTAGAAGCAGGCTGACGAGATGCCCAACGACACATTATGTTCCCTGTCAATACACAATACCTTTAGGCTGGCATCCAACTTCGCCCCATTGCTGCCGAGCCATCGAGCGAGGTCAAATTCAGGCCTGCGAGATTCGAAATCCTGAGCATCCGCATTACCGTCCACTAGAATTTCCAAGCAGTCGTAGAGGTGGTTGGGATATGGCTCGTTGAAGATCTGATTCTTGTACGTCGATAGTGCTAGTGACTGGATTCCGTCCATCTTGCGAAACAGTCTAGACTCATAATTCCGACACAGTTCAAGCAGTTTCTAAGCTGAACAGTTGAAACTGCCCATAGTCACGCATTTTAGGAAGTTGATTGAATCGTACGAGAGAAGCTGAAAGGCCCCTGTCCGTAGCTCAGCCGCAGCGCATTAGCACATGCAGATGCGCGTGAGAAATCGAGGCGCTATTACGACCCCGACATGGGCAGGGGCAGGGCACACTCAACGTAATGGCGCTTCGTGCCAGCCGGCTGTGCCATCGCGGAAATGCCAGGCTCATATGGCTGGCAAAGCACCGTTACTGCGAAATGAAAGAGACATCTCACTGTACACGTACATGGAATTGGTTGCCATTCTGTTGGAGAAGTAGGAATGAGAGGAGACGTTTTGGTGGTTCAAGATGGAGTCTTGATTTGGCTTACACAGAGGGATCACGTGGACTTTTCCCAGCGCTAAAAGTGCCATCCATGGATGTACCCAGCTCCCCACTTACCCCATTGAAATGTTCTTATCTTATCGATAAGGCGCATTGCAGAAAAAAATCCCAAGGGTTGCTGGGAAAGTCCAGAGGGACCGCCATCTGGTATTCTATCCCTCCCGCTCATCGTCCCTAATTCTTATCACCCACAAACCGCCAAAATGGGAGCTGGACGTCGCATGGGAAAGAAGCAGGGTGCCCCTGAGCCCCTGTCAGCAGATCATTTTGCCAAGCTGAAGCGGAAGGCCGGCCTGCCCGTGGATGACACACCAGAAGATGCTCCCGCCAAGCGCCGCAGGAGAGGAAAGAAGAATGAGGAAGCACCAGCGCCCAAGACCAACGGCAAAGCAAAGGCAGCCAAGAAGACCGATGGACCCAAGCCCAAACCCGAGCACAGAAATGGCGCCAGCAAGAAGACGACGAAGGCAAAGGCCGAAGACGAGTTGGTTGACTCCGACATGGATCTTGATGACGACGACGACTTCTCTGGGCTGGACGAGGATGAGCTGAACATGGATGAAATGGACGGCGCAAAGCTTGGTGACGACTTTTTGGGCAGCGACGACGACGAAAACGATGACGACTCAGTGTACGACTCAGACGCAGAGATGGAGAAGAAGAAGGAGCAGTTCGTCTTCTCGGACGATGAGGACGAAGACGATTCAGACCGGGAAGAGAAACTCACAGCCGCCAACATTGTTGGATTGTCAGCCAAACTTGACGCGCAACAAAAGGAGGAGGACGAAGCTGCCGAGGCCGAACTCCGGGAGTCAGCATTACAAACCAACATCGACGGCGACGAAGCGGCTGACATACTCGGCGACGAGGATGAAGAGGAGGACGAGCTTGCCCAGAAGACCAAGACCCTACTGGCACCAGATCTGCAGTTGTTGAGGCAAAGGATAACAGACACAATCAGGGTCCTGGAGGACTTTTCCAACCTGGGAGGCGGTAGGTCACGAGCCGAGTACACCGCTCAGTTGCTCAAGGACATCTGCGCCTACTACAACTACAACGAGTTCCTTGCCGAGAAGTTGTTCAACCTCTTCACCCCCAGAGAGGCTTTTGCCTTTTTTGAGGCCAACGAGTCGCCTCGTCCCATCGTTATCCGCACAAACACTCTTCGTACGCACAGGAGAGACCTCGCTCAGGCTCTGATCAACCGTGGCGTTACCCTGGAGCCCGTCGGCAAATGGAGCAAAGTCGGTCTGCAGGTGTTCGAGTCTACCGTTCCTCTTGGTGCTACCCCCGAGTACCTCGCCGGTCACTACATTCTTCAAGCTGCCTCCTCTTTCCTGCCCGTCATGGCCCTCTCTCCTCAACCAGAAGAGCGCGTCCTTGATATGGCCGCCGCTCCCGGAGGTAAAACGACACATTGCGCCGCCTTGATGAAGAACACCGGTATCATCTTCGCCAACGATCCCAGCAAGAAGCGTGCCAAGGGTTTAATCGGTAACGTGTACCGTCTGGGTGCGCAAAACGTTATTGTCTGCTCCTACGATGCCAGAGATTTCCCACGCGTTATGGGCGGCTTTGACCGTGTTCTTCTTGATGCCCCCTGTTCCGGTACTGGTGTCATTGCCAAGGACCCCTCCGTCAAGACCAACAAGAACGAGAAGGATTTCATGGTTCTTCCCCACACCCAGAAGCAATTGCTCCTGGCCGCTATCGACTCGGTCAACCATGCCAGCAAGACTGGTGGTTACTTAGTGTACTCCACCTGTTCCGTCACGGTTGAGGAGAACGAAGAGGTTGTTGCCTATGCTCTCTCTCGCCGACCAAACGTCAAGCTTGTCGAGACCGGCCTTCCGTTCGGAAAGGAGGGTTTCACGTCTTATATGGGCAAGTCCTTCGACCAGTCCCTCAAACTCACCCGTCGCTACTACCCTCATACCTATAACGTGGACGGTTTCTTCGTTGCCAAGTTCAAGAAGATTGGCCTCACACCCGCCAACGCCGTCCTCGCTCCCGCGAGGAAGAGGAATGTGGGAAGCTCCTCGAATGCCGCTGCCGATACCGAGGTTGTGGACAAGACCCCAATCCGGGACGAGGAGAAGGAGGCCAACGAGAAGGACGACTTCGCCGACTTCGACGAGGAGGCGGATAAGGAACTTATTGAGAGGGCCAAGAGGAACGCCATGCGCAGACGGGGCCTGGACCCCAGGGCGCTCAACCGGAAGAAGAGCACGGAGGGGCTGAACGGAAAGAAGGCTGATGGCGAGAAGAAGGACGAAGAGACCAAGGTGCAAGAGGAGCAGAAGGTCGTGAGCGAGGAGAAGGTGCAGGCCGAGGAGGTGGAGAAGAAGGAGGTCAAGCCGGAGAAGAAGCTCAAGAGCAAGAAGTCCAAGGATGAGCTCAAGGGCAAGAAGGAGAAGAAGGCCAAGGCATGAATGAGGGTGTGGTCATAGTGGGCATATGTGGATTCAGCTACAATACCTTAAGATGTTACGGCGTTCTGGTCTCGGGTAGAAATGGGATACGTTTTTCACCAGCAATTGAGTGTTACTGCCTGCTTGCTTGTTCTACTGCAAATCTGTTGCGTCGTGACATGTTCTTCTTGGACTTGACCAGATGAACAAGACCATGTCAACTTGTTCCAAGAACGTATCTCAAGGTTCCATAGCGGTGAGTGACGTCGGGGAAAGATTTGGGACATTCAGCTGAGACAGACCCTGTACCAATTTCCCACATCCTAGGACTCAAGCTCGTTCAAATGGGCATGTCCAGTTGCCTGGTCATTAGTGCTCTCCGCCTGAGGCGAATGCTAGTGGACAGCTTAAGCTTATGAGTGAGCCCGCTCTGTCGTTGGCGGTGATAGTGGGTCCCGGACGTAAACCTCGAACAAACACGAGTACTTTGGTAGACAAGCGATATCAAGCACCAACAACACATCTACCCTCATCACGCTGACCAGACTGTGACGAGGAGGGACTCGCGCAAGCTAGAGCTCTCTTTGGTAGCGGTCACAACCAACCGCCAAGATCTCACAAGCTGTCGCATGCAGCAGATTGGCTTGCAACAACGATGTGTCCATCGGCGCCATTAATCCTGGCAGATCCAACACAATGATGTCAAGCGATCCGGTATTGGAGGTGTGTTTCGCGGGGCTATAACCTTGAAGGCGATCGCCGGGCGTGGTTGCCATGTCATTAGATTAAGCCTAGAGGCAAGACGGCCCGGCTGTTGCTAGTTGCTACACAAGCGATCAACTACGTGCGTCAGCGCCACAAGAACCTCCAGTCCACTAGGATCTAGCAAGTGTCGGATCTTACCTCCCCCCTCGGCCATTTAAGGCAACGCTCGTTGAGGCGGGTTTCTTCATCCACGACTGGCATCTTGACCTAAGGCGGCATGGCTGGCGCGATGGCACAGCACCCTGATTTGGCACCGAACATCGATCGGTTCAGGGCGCCGAACCAAGGATATGTACCCTACAGATTTGGCCAAATGCCGGAAGTTTGGCGGATGATCTACCTCAGACAAGCCTGCCGAGCAGGGGGGACGTAGCGTCAGTCGACCATCGCCTCGGAATAGCACCGCCGCAGAATTACCGCTTTGGGCCATGAGAGTTTTGACTTCCACTGCTTGATATGGAAGTTGTGGGGAGAGACATTTTGCTTGGGAATCAAGGAAATGTGAACTGGAATTGAAGATGGGTCATATAACAGGAGAGTCAAGGCCAGGCAGAGGGTCGCTGGCCACTGCAAGCACACTGTATGAGCTTTTGCTGCGCTGTGAGTAGTGATATCGACCATGCAACTACGTGTAGCCGTCTTCTTGGCGGCGGCGACCTTGGTTCAATCTGATCAGGGAGCCTGGCAACAGTGTGGAGGTATAGGATGGTCTGGAGACACGACATGTGTTGGCGGATACGCTTGCGTCAAGTCGAACGACTACTATTCGCAGTGCATACCAGGTAGTCAGGAACAGACTTCAGCATGTGGGTACTACGGGACAATCACGTACGAACACACACACTTTGACTAACATCGAGCAGCTACATTGACAACATCAACATCCTCCGCGGCAGCACCCAGTGACACCGGAGGACCATTCGAGCCAGACGTGCCCCACGCTGTGGGGTCTTGGGCAGCAGCATACTCCCAGGCAAGCACTGCCATAGCCAAGATATCCCAGCAGGACAAGGTCAACATCGTCTCTGGTGTCGGATGGAACAAGGGACCATGCGTCGGCAATACCAGCCCCGTTGGCTCGATCGGCTATCCCCAGCTATGTCTGCAAGATGGACCCCTCGGCGTCCGTTACGGTAGCAGCGTGACAGCATTCACTCCGGGTATCCAGGCCGCCGCTACCTGGGATGTTGACCTCATGCGACAGCGTGGACAGTATATGGGTGCTGAAGCCAAGGGCTGTGGTGTCCATGTCCTACTTGGACCGGTGGGTGGGCCACTGGGCAAGCTCCCGCAGGGTGGCCGTAACTGGGAGGGATTTGGTCCGGATCCGTACCTGACTGGTGTCGGTATGGCTGTCACGACGGAGGGCATGCAGTCATCCGGCATCCAGGCATGTGCCAAGCACTACATCGGCAACGAGCAGGAACTGAACCGAGATTCCATGACTTCCAATATCGACGACAGAACGATGCATGAGCTCTACCTCTGGCCGTTTGCTGATGCGGTACACTCTAACGTGGCTTCCGTGATGTGTAGCTACAACAAGCTGAATGGCACTTGGGCCTGCGAAGATGATAAGGTTCTGAATGGCCTCTTGAAAAAGGAGCTGGGGTTTCAAGGCTATGTCATGAGCGACTGGAATGCCCAACACACCACCACGGGCAGTGCCAACGGTGGAATGGATATGACCATGCCGGGTAGTGACTACAATGGCAGGACCGTCCTCTGGGGCCCTCAGCTCAACAGCGCCGTCAACAGTGGACAAATCTCCAAGGCTCGGCTGGATGATATGGCCAAGCGGGTGCTGGCAGCATGGTATCTCACCGGCCAGGACTCGGGTTTTCCTGCTATCAACCTCAAAGCCAATGTTCAGGGTAATCACAAGGATAACGTGCGGGCTGTTGCCAGAGACGGCATTGTTCTCCTGAAGAACACCGGGGTTCTGCCTCTGAAGAAACCGGGCAAGATTGCACTGATCGGATCTGCGGCGGTGAAGAACCCAAAGGGAATCAACTCATGCACCGATCGTGGGTGCAACACTGGTGCCCTCGGTATGGGCTGGGGTTCTGGAACGGCAGATTATCCTTACTTCATCGCCCCAGCTGATGCCATCAAGGCTAGGGCGCAGACGGATGGGACTACAGTTAGCCTGCAGGACAACGACAACACCGGCTCTGTTTCCAGCACTGCCTCTGGAGCTGATGTTGCTCTTGTTTTCATCACCTCAGACTCGGGTGAGGGCTACATCACCGTCGAGGGAGTCGCAGGTGACAGGAACAACCTCGACCCATGGCACTCGGGCAATGAGCTTGTCCAGGCCGTCGCAAATGTCAACAAGAACGTCATTGTCGTCGTCCATAGCGTGGGCCCCATCATCCTCGAGACCATCCTTGCCCTTCCCAACGTCCAAGCCATTGTCTGGGCCGGTCTGCCCAGCTCCGAAAGCGGTAATGCGCTGGTCGACATCCTCTATGGCTCCACCTCACCGTCCGGCAAGCTACCCTACACCATCGCCAAGGCAGCCGGCGACTACGGAACCAGTCAACAGCGCGGAGACGACAACTACTCCGAGGGCCTGTATATTGACTACCGCCACTTTGACAAAGCCAATATATCTCCCCGCTACGAGTTCGGTTTCGGCCTCTGTAAGTCTCGCCCCTTCCCTTTCCATATCTAATCACTGATCCCCTTCCCAGCTTACACAAACTTCACCTACTCCTCCCTCACCGCAACCAGCACTGCCATATCCGGTCCCGCAACAGGCTCCGTCATCCCCGGCGGCAGAGCAGATCTCTTCGACGCCGTAGCCACCGTAACAGCAACCATAACCAACTCAGGCAGCGTCAAGGGCGCTGAGGTAGCCCAGCTGTACATCGGCTTGCCGGCTTCCGCTCCTGCTGCTCCACCCAAACAGCTACGTGGTTTCACTAAGTTGAATCTTGCTCCCGGGGCGACTGGCACGGCGACGTTCAATCTGAGGCGGAAGGATCTAAGTTATTGGGATGTGGGCAGACAGAACTGGGTTGTTCCGAGTGGGAGCTTTGCCGTCAGTGTCGGGGCTAGTTCGAGGGATTTGAGACTCACTGGAACAATCACTGTTGCCTGAACGCGTGGTCTATGGTTTGAGGGGTCAGCGGGGGGAGGGGCAGGGAGGAGGGGGAAATCACCAAGCCCTGGCACGCATCTGCGGGTACGGAGCTAGCCATATAGCCAAGCCCCTTTTCTCGCACCCTTAAGCTAGATTCCTACCATGGCTCTCAACAACCAGCCCGCTTAGCTCAGTGGTAGAGCGTGTCAAGAGTACCGTCCCCTAAGAATGCCTTCCCGTGTCCCTAGAAACAGTATCTCTAAATGCCAAGGTCATCAGTTCGAGTCTGATAGCGGGTAGTTTCTTTTTTCCTGCTCGAGACACTGGCGTAATGTATCCATCTGTCTCTTGTCTATTTATGCTTGGTCCCAGCTAGTCATCGGCATAGCACAGACATTCACTTATGCACCAGCCAGCAGTTACACAGCAAAGACACTCGCTTACTCACCAGCCAAGCCTGCTCCTTCTGCACTCTTAACCTTCCTCTCTACCTAGCATTACAACAACCGCCCGCTTGGCTCAGTGGTAAGAGCGTGTCTGCAGTGCCGTCTCCTAGAAATTCCTTAGAACAGCGTCTGTCAATGGCAAGATCATCAGTTCGACTCTGATAGCGGGTAGTTTCCTTTTTTGCCTTTCTTTTGTTCCTTCCGCCCACCGACTCTGCCAATGTGTTGCACCTGTCTTTTCCATGTCTGGCCGGCCATGCATGAAAAACGTTTGCCACAGACACCAACCCAGACGTCAGCCAAGCAATGCTCGTTCTGCCACCCTTAAGCTTCGTCTCTACCTAGGATTGCAACAAACAGCCCGCTTAGCTTAGTGGTAAAAGCGTGCCTGCAGTGCCGTCTCCTAAGAAAATATCCTTTAGAACAGCATCTGTTAAAGGTGAGATCATCAGTTCGATCCTGATAGTGGGTAGCATTTCTTTTTTTCTTCTTACTCTGACTGATAGAGCACTGTGACACCTTTGTCTCTTGCATGGATTATGTGGTTTATACTAGTCGGTATGGCAAGCATAACTTGTGCACTCGGTTCTCATGAGCTTGGCGTCCTGGGCCGAGCCTGCTACTCAGGGTTCATCGCCACGTCCGTCTCTCAACAACCCAACAGCCCGCTTAGCTCAGTGGTAAGAGCGTGTCTGCAGTGCCGTCCCCTAAGAAATCCTTTCGAACAGCGTCTGTTGAAGGCAGGACATCAGTTCGACTCTGATAGTAGGTAGTCTCCTTTTTGAGCTTTTTAGTCTTTGTCTTAAGGGACACCTTATCCCTAAATAGTAGACACAACACCTACGAGCAGCTGAGCACTAGTTATTATGCTATGGATTCCATACTTTACGGCGCATCTCCCTTAAGATGCCATCATCACGAGACGAGAAAACAAGTGTCTCAAAAGTGTTACGTGTCTTACGTAAGCCAAGGTCTATATAAGCTTAGTAAGTCAAAGCACCCCCTTTTAGACCACCCCTATATTTGGGATACTTCAATATATATTACTACCTAACCTAACCACCGATTATTACTCACCTATTTCTTAGCTAATTTTTATCGCAACGACTTTATTCTTTTAATATACGTTCTTCCTTATATAATACCGTAATATTTAGAATTTGACGTAGAATAAGCTTTAATTACCTTAAAAAAGGGGACCTCCTTACGGGAGGTTATAAAAGAGTTCGGTATACCAAAGAGTATCTTATTATATCGCCGTAACGGTAGCTTTTCGAAAGCCGTTTTGTACTAAACTTAGCAAATACTTAGCTTAGTATAAGAAGGTAACCTTACGGCCTAGGTTCTTACTTAGGGTAACCTAAGTAAGCCGGTAAGCTACGTAACGATACGTAAGCTAACGTAACGAATCCTAACTATTACTAAGAGCGATTATACCTTAGATAAGAGGTGGATTACCGGCTTTCTAAAGCGTAACCCTATTATTCGGACTTAGAAAGCTATTTCTATCGATTCGGCGAGGGTTAACGGTATAACGGTTAAGGTTATTCGGCCTTAGTTCCAAAGGCTACGAATTCTAGCTATCCGTATAATTAGGTAATATGATAAGTAGAATATAAACGAGGCCGGTATAATAGAAGGTATAAGTACTAATAGCTTTATTATAAGAAGCGCCGAGAGTAGGAATTTAGCGAAAAAAACGCTTAGATCGCGTACGTAAACGACTTTCTTAAAGGCTATCTACGCCGATAACCGTTATATCTACCTACTCGTTATTTTTAAAAGAAGGAGTATATAATAATAATAGTTTCTAAGGGATATAACTTAGTATCGAGGCTAATAGTTTAACGCCTTAGCTAACGGCTAGACTAGCGATAAAGCTACGTTAAAATAGCTTAGAACTATCTTTATCCCTTAAACAAAGCTTAATTACTTATCTAAATACCGTCTATTAATCTTAGACGGTTACGGAAGCTACGAGACGGTTAATTTTATATAGGAAGCTTTTAGTAATAAGATCTACTTATTATTTCTACCTCCTTATAGCTCCTACGTCTTTTAGCCGCTCGATTTATCTTATTTCTCGGTTCTAAAATTAGTTTACCGTAAATATATCGGGGAACTAATTTAATAAACCGACTCGACGGTTATAAGTAAAAGGAACTTCCTAATATCTTATCGTAAGATAAGAATCGATACTTTTATAATAAGGAATATCGATATTAGGTAACGGGTAACCGGTTTATAGCTTATAAACGAGACTAAGCCCTTAATAAGCCGACTCCTCGTCGAGAATACGAAGAATCGCCGAAAACGTTAGGATTCCACCCCTAAGCCTAGTTCCTAAGGATACCCTTTAATAAATAGTCCTATTACTAACGTTACCGGTCTTCTTAGCTTAGTATAATCTATATCGTAGAAAACGGTAAAAGTAAGGAAGTATCTAAATAAACTAACCCGTAAAGTTAAGGCTACGTAGATATAGAAGCGCTTATTTAGTAAAGTAGAAAAGGCTTTCGAGGAGAAGGACTATTATCTAGCCTTAACTCTACGCGAAAACGAGGCTTTAAAGACTTAGTTAGAGGCTATAAGGCCTTAGAAACGTAAGAAGGTACGCCTAAATCCGAACACCAAGTTCGCTGATATTAAGGTAATAAGGCGCGCCTAAATAAAGGTAAGGCAGGAAATAGTAGTTAGCGATAAAGAGAGCGAGAGCGAAATATTAGATAGTACCTTAGACTATATCGTTACGGCAAATATAGCGGTATAAATCAAATAGTTACATAGATAGTCATCATTTTGGCGCGGTTCGCATCCCTATCCCAAATATGGGGGTGGTCCAAAAGGGGGTGCTTTGACTTATAGGTACTCTACGGCCACCCAAATAGCATATAAAAGCTGTGTCCTAACTTAGTACCTCAATAACCGCCCACTTAGCTCAGTGGTAGAGCGTGTCAACAGTGCCGTCTCCTAAGAATTTCTTCGCCGGTTCAGCGTCTGTTTAATGACAAGATCATCAGTTCGACTCTGATAGTGGGTAGTTTCCTTTTTGAGATTTTCTTTTGGTATTTGTCTTTAAGGATATACATTACACTATAACAGCGACAAGTTCCGTACCTCATTCACACATCTTGTCCCCAGGATGCTGCTGTCCCGAGAAGAGCAGGTCAGTATCTCCAAGTGGACACCTGGTCTTGAGCGTGGTCTACGTAAGCCAAGGTCTTGGGGCCGGTATTCGCCGGCTACCAAACAGCACGTTTAAGCTGAATCCTTACCTGGTATCTCAACAACCGCCCACTTGGCTCAGTGGTAGAGCGTGTCAAGACTGCCGTCCCCTAAGAATACCTTCCCGTATCCCTAGAACAGCACCTCTATGGCAAGATCATCAGTTCGAATCTGACAGTGGGTAGTTTCCTTTTCTTTTTTTTTCTACGGTGACTAGGACAGTCACGGGAGAACATATGTCCTACTTACACGGTCTCTTCTTCCAATTGCCAGTGTCATAAGGAGAGCATCCATCCGAGGGTCTCCCAGTACATACCTGTCTTCAGCAGGGTCACGTAAGCCAATGCATGTTAATGCATCAATAATGCGGGTCCTCGTCGGCCACCAGACGGTATGCATAAGCTTAATCTCAACCTGGGATCTCAACAACAGCCCGCTTAGCTCAGTGGTAGAGCGTGCCAGCAGTGCCGTCCCTAGGAATATCTTCCCGTATCCCTAGAATAGCACTCCTCTGCTGGCAAGGTCGCCAGTTCGACTCTGGTAGTGGGTATTCTTTTTTCCTTTTTCCTTAGGATGCCACTGCACCTACTGAGCCCCTCTGAACCAGTTAGTAATATCAACATGAACAACACATCCTGGTATGAACAATGACAAAGCAGGTACCATGAAACTCATTTTTACTGCTGTTATTATCCGTCATGACATTGCTTGACCTTTACTATGCGTATGCCGAGTTTGCTATGAGTTATTCTAGTCAAGTGTTCGACGGTATGTCTGCGAGCCACCGGAATCCCGTAATAGTTACTCCAGAGTGTAAGGCACGCATACCCACGGGTCAACCAGCTCAATGTCCGAGATGCATGGTAGAAGCTGCTGTGGTGATGTGTCACAGTCTAGAGCAAGTGCGTCTCTGACCATCTCCCCTCTTGTGCACTTGAGGAAGTTATGCAGCCAAGACCTGGAGGGGCACATATGAACCAGAATGCTCTTTCCCACTCCAACAACAAGCGCAAAGCCCGCTTGGCTCAGTGGTAGAGCGTGTCAGCAGTGCCGTCCCCTAGGAATTCCTTTAGAACAGCGTCTGTTAACGACAAGATCATCAGTTCGACTCTGATAGTGGGTAGTCATCTTTTTGCTTCACTCGACATCACCTCCTTTGCATGGGCATCTCCTTTAGACATGAGCACTCACTTCACGTCTACATTACTAGAGGTTCTTTATTGTGAACATCGTCTCTCGTTGTGGCCCTGGCAGCCACGATCTTAACGTAAGTCCGCCCGAGTCAGCATCTATAACACAATGGGCAAGTCCTCCTTTTGACCAAACAGTCCCACGCCTACCTAGCCTGTAGGCCTCTTATGCTAAGGTCTAAGTTAACGCATATAAACTAGAATCTACCCTCGTCTAGTAATGACCAGCAGCAAGCCCGCTTAGCTTAGTGGTAGAGCGTGTCAGCAGTGCCGTCCCCTAAGAAATCCTTTAGAACAGCGTCTGTTAACGACAAGATCATCAGTTCGACTCTGATAGTGGGTAATACGTTTTGTCCTCGACAGCACTTATACTGTCCAAGTTTCCTTTTGCATGGACAACTCACTTACATGGAAGTAACCAAACTTACTATACCTGATGGCAACCTTATCCCCCGTCATTGTGCTAGCACTAACGCTGTTTTTATGTGTTGGTTATGGTCAGCATCCTTCACACATACTCTCTTCGTTCAGACAGCCCCTATCCTTGCCCAGCCTGCACACCCCTCTTGCCAAGGTCTAAAATCCACGCATATCAACTGGGACTCACCCTCATATCGCAACAACAAGCCCGCTTAGCTCAGTGGTAGAGCGTGCCAGCAGTGCCGTCCCCTAAGAATACCTTTCCGAATCCCTAGAACAGCGTCTGTTAGTGGTGAGGCCATCAGTTCGAGTCTGATAGTGGGTAATTTCTTTTTCTTTGCTCATCCACTTCCTATGTCCTGGCTGAGGTTTGCTTTTTGTCTGGACATCACCTGGATGTTAACGATGTCCGAGAGCACTTTGTCATTAATCTCATCTCCTACTGTAGTCTGGTAGTAGCACTATTCACGTGCGCTGGCCGGAGGCGGGAAGAATGGCCACTCCTCCTTGCCCTAAGCCAGTGTTCTATGCTTGCCCAGCCTGCACACCCCCCCTCGCCAAGGTCTAAATCACCACATATGAGCTCGAACTCTCTTTAGTACAGCAACAACGAGCAGAAGCCCGCTTAGCTCAGTGGTAGAGCGTGTCAGCAGTTCCGTCCCCTAAGAATACCTTCCCGTATCCCTAGAACAGCTCTCCTCTGCTGGCAAGGTCACCAGTTCGACTCTGGTAGTGGGTAATATCTTTTCTTTTATTCACCAGCCTATCTCCCCCACCAGTCTAGGTCATACTTTTGCTTGGACGTTACTTCACATAGGTATTGTTCAAGAATTCCTTCTTGCTACCGTCACCTTCTATCGTAGTGCTGGCAGTGCGTCACCACTTACGTACGTTGGTCGGAGTCGGACATTCCTTCTTTTGCTGGGACAGTGAACGGCCTGTACTTGCTAAGTCCGCAGTCTCCTGCAGCCAAGGCTTGAACCGGCACATATGAACTGAAATACACTCTCACATAGCAAAGCAGCACGAAGCCCACTTGGCTCAGTGGTAGAGCGTGTCAGCAGTGCCGTATCCTAAGAATACCTTCCCGTATCCTAGAACAGCACCTCTCATAGCAAGATCATCAGTTCGAATCTGATAGTGGGTAATATCTTTTTCTTTTTGCTGGACACCCACTTACACCTGCGGAGGGTTCACTTCCTTTTCTTCTCTGTTGCAGCCTTTGCACTTGTCTGACATATTCAATGCCCGCCAAACCAACTATTGACATCGACCTGGTTGGGTTTTGCTGGCGTTGATACATGCCTATCCTTACCGAACACTCCACCCGTGTCCACCCGTAGTCTCCTGCAGCCAAGACCCAACCCAACATATGAACTGAATCCAATCTTTGCACAGTAACAAGAAACACAGAGCCCGCTTAGCTCAGTGGTAGAGCGTCTCAGCATTGCCGTCCCCTAATACCTCCTTAGAACAGCGTGCTTGATGAGAAGAGCATCAGTTCGATCCTGATAGCGGGTGTTCCTTTTTCTTTTGCTCCGATGATACTTACCGACACTGGGCATGTCTTCCTTCCTTGTCCTCTCCTTTAGCAAGTATGCTTAGCGTTTAGTGGCTTGATTAGGCTAGTCACTCCCTGATACTGACCACGTTCCTTTTGTGCTGGTGCACTGTTATGCTTATCCAACGCCCAATCCCGTCTCACCTGCATAAACATCCGCTGCCAAGCCTCAGCCCATCTATTTGACCTGAATCCCACCTTCGTACAGCAAGAGAAGCAAAAAGCCCACTTGGCTCAGTGGTTCAGAGCGTGTCAAGAGTGCCGTCCCCTAAAACCTCCTTTAGAACAGCGTGCTTCATGGCAAGATCATCAGTTCGATCCTGATAGTGGGTAGTGTCCTTTTTCTTTTGCTCCGAACACCTTTCTTCCGTACCAGCCAAGTATTCCAGGTTCCCATCCCTTGCTTTTGCACATACACCGCCTGTGCTATTCCTTTCTGCTCGGACATCCCCCCAACTTGCCAAGCAACCCAAGCCAACCCCTCTACGTCTAAAATCCATATTCCCTCCGCCACCCAGACTGCACATATGAACTGAAATCATCTTCCATACAGCAAAAGGAAAAGAGCCCGCTTAGCTCAGTGGTTCAGAGCGTGCCTGGAGTACCGTCCCCTAAGAATACCTCCTGTATCCCTAGAACAGTATCTCTACACGGCAAGGCCATCAGTTCGAATCTGGTAGCGGGTAGTTACTTTTTTCTTTTGCTATGATATTCGGTTTGTCTTATTTCCAATGCTATCTACTGACGTTACTGACCACGTGAGACACTTATTTGATGTGATGTAACGGCCCTCGTCGCGGGTAAAACTCAGCTCATCAGTGAAAAGCCAAGATTTGTGCTCTATCTGACATAAGTATCCGTCGAGTGGGCAGTGTTTCCCCTTCTCCCTCGTCAAGTACGCAACCGCTACCCTCCCACAACCCATCCACAAACATACCTAGGTCAACATCCCACTATGCTCCTCAATCCACCCCTAAACCGCCACCTGGTCCTTACATTGACGCAGATTCTCCCATCCACCAACAATATCCCCCTTGTCGCCCATTCGGATAGGGGCTATTCCAGAGACATGTCCGCCGAACACAGCAGAGCCTGGCAAAGGCTGTCAAAGCAGCGCGACACATGTCACAGCCGTCAGGTTCGCCCAGGGGCACGTCAGTGCTTTGGGCGAGAAGAGTGGTTGTTCCAGGCTACATGTTCGGGCTTGACGCTAAAGCTGGAGTCGCTGTCGACTCCATCCAAGAGTGAAGCGTACTCTGGCTTCACCGTGTCACTGTCGTCTTTGCGGGCATGCCACGGGAGTAGAGGCATGGCTGATGATGGTAGTGAGTAGGCATATACAGGGAAACAAGGAGCAGTGGCTCTGGGTCAGACACACTTACAAGAAAGTGTGTTTGACTGAGATGTATTCATGCATCAACATTGCTGCTGCTGAGGGTAGCTGGGGCGGGGTTTTGCAAGTTGGCATGACGCGTGGTATGTAGGGGCGACTCGCTACGTCACGCAACATTGAGTATCCTTTGAGAGTTGATTCGCATATCCGCGGCACGCTGGCAACTCACCTTTGGCTTCATGGTCGCGCCTGGATGGCTGTGAACTCGGCGAAGCGAAGTAGACGTACCAGTGTGAGTTAGGGTACGTTCACTTCGATCCGTATCGACATCTCTGGTAAAATCTATGATGGGAATTGAGCTTTATTGACTTGACTGAAGAGAGAATCCGTGATATGACATATATGGGCAGGACTTCCCCTTTATATACGTTTCCTGCCCGTGGATTCGGCCCGATATTCTTCCGTCCATATACCTCTTATTCCTTAGAGTCCTATACTTCCAACACTCCCACTTAAGACCTTAGGAACTATACTCCTACTAAGGTAATACTCCTACTACCTTAATATTCCTTAGTATATGGAAGAGCTCCTACTAGCCCGATATTCCCCCTTAGCTAGTTAGCTCTATTCTATTAACGGTATCGGCGTTAAGCCGAGGGCCTTTCTAAAGGTCTCAAACATAGTCTTCGGTAAAGGCTTCGTTAGGCCGTCGGTAATCATTATCCCTATAGGTACAAAAACAAGCTTAATCTTTCCCGCTTCGACCATCTTACGGACGTAGTATTACTAAATCTCGATATATTTCGACTTCCCGTAGTTTCTAGGATTCTTAGCTAATACGATAGCGCCTTAGTTATCTAAGGTAATAGTAACCGCCTCGGGGGTTTTTATACTATTACTATTATTTATAAGCTTTATAAAGAGCTTCTAAAGCCAAATAGCTTCTTTTATTACTTATGTTTGCCCGACGTATTTTGCCTTATAAGAGGATAGCGTTATAATTTACTACCTCTTCGAGGACCAACTAATCACGCCGCTCCCTACGTCGAAGACGTAGCCTAATATTGATCGCCGAGTATTAGGGTCTCCCCCCTAATCGGTATCTATATATCCGAATAAGGGTTTCAAATTGCCTTTATAATAGAGAGATAAAGTCCGACTACCTTAAAGGTACCGGAAGATACGTTTAACAGCCGAGAAGTATATAGTATCTAAGTTGGAAGCGTAACGGCTTACGTAAGAGACCGCAAAAGCGATATCTAACCTAGTTCCTAATATAAGGTATATTAGTACGCTAACTATAGACTAGTATCTAATACGGTTAAGGGTAAGGTAGATATATTCCGGGTCGTACTTCTTAAGCTTATTATTTACTTCTATTAGAATCTTTATTACGGAGTACTCCGTTATATCGAACTTAGTAAGAATTTTATCGATATAGCCGATCTAATCGAGGTATATAGCTCTCGCCTCCCGGTCCTTATAAATTCGAATACCTAAGTAGTAACTATACTCGCTTAAGTCCGTTATCTTAAAGCGACTACTAAGTAACTTCTTAAGGTTATTGATTTTAGTTATATCCGGGCTAACGAGGAGAAGGTCGTCGATATAGATAACTATAAAGGTCTCGCCGCTTAAGGCGAAAATACCGTTATCGGAGGTGATAGTATTATATCCTAAGGAGGTTAAGAAGTCGGAGAGTGTTTAGAACTATACTCGAGGCGCTTACTTTAATCTATATAAGGCCTTTTGGAGTTTATAAGTTCTATCGTTATAGTTAAGCCTTATAAGTTGTTATACGTAGATATCCTTAGTAACTACGCCGTAAAGGAAAGCGGTCTTAACATCTATCTAATAGATCTTATAATCTATTACCGCTATAATAACGAAGAGCGCCTTATAGCTTATAGGCTTAACTATAAAGGTAAAGGTTTCGAAGTAATCGACTCCCTTAATTTATTTAAAGCCTCGTACCACTTACTTAGCCTTATATCGTAAGATTTCGTTGTTAGCACCTCTCTTAAGTTTAAAGACCCATTTTCCTAATAGAGTATTAGCATTCGAAGGCGCGGGGCTTAGGGTCTAAGTTTCGTTTTCGATTAGTAAATCGTATTCGTCTATTATAACTACTTTCTACTAATCCTACTTAAAGCTAGCCTTAGCTTCGGCAACCGTTAAGGGCTCTTATAAGTCAACGACTTTTATAGCTAAGGCAAAGATTATATTATAGAGGGCGAATAAGTATAGAGGGAACTAGCCGGCTTTACTACGGAGGGGGTACCGTAGCTCCGGGTGACTAAGGACTAGTAGTAATTTTAGTATAATTAAGGACGGGGCTAAGGCTAGCGGTAAAGCTAAGGCTAAGGGCAAAGCTAAGGCTAAGGGTAAGGCTAAGGCTAAGGGTAAGGCTAAGGCTAAGGGTAAGGCTAAGAGCAAAGCTAAGGCTAAGGGTAAGGCTAAGGCTGATTTAAGGATCGATCGTAGTAATATAGCTATAAGTGATAGTATATTATATAATATATTATATAGTATATTGTTATTAATTAGCCCGAAGCGTAAGCGCTTTGGGGCTCGTTTAAGGAGGTTATCTTATTCTTACTTATCAACGGTAATATTAATCACCTATAAAGGTAAGGATATTAGGTATGTTTTCTCGTATTCGAGGTGCTTAAAGAGTTCGTATTCTTATACTTAGGTTTCGGAGTTAACGTAGTTGTTACGAATCGTAGCCCGATCGGCCTCGAAGTAAACGTTTATCGAGTCGAATACTCTTCTATCGGGAGATAAGAGTCTCTAAGTAGTACTACCAACGAAGCTAAGAAGCTTATAGCGAATAAAGGCTTCTAATATTTTCTTATATCCCTAGCTTAGGAGCTTATACTAAACGTATATACCGATCGTTCTAAGGTTTCGAACGTTAAGTCGTTGGTTATATACTATTTCGAACGGGGTCTTAGAGAGAGTACTATAAGGGCCGCGGTTTCGAAGGTAGTTGACTATTTCAAGGACTTTTAACCAATATTTCTAAGGGATCCCTCCGCCGATTAGTACCGGTAGGAGCTTATCGCGGATAATGATATTATAACTCTCTACTATACCGTTCGATTAGTATTATTCTATAGTTAAGTCGATAATAGTAGTACTACGTTTTATAGCTTAGCGGTGGAAAGCCTTAGCATCGAATTCTTAGGCTCTATCGGGGTAGATTAGCCTATATTTCCGGCGCTAAGGCTCGTTAGATTCGAGGTGTAGAATAAAGTATTTAATAAAAGTCTAGTAGTCTACTCGTTATTTGATAGCGAGATTACCGCTAAGTCGGCTATATCCGTCGATTAATATAATCTAGTATTGTTCCCCCTTATAGCCGATAATATAGAAAGGACCGTAGATGTCGATGTATATAACGTCACCGGTATACTCTCTTTAACGGAGTTTACCGTTATAAGGAACCTCTCTTATTCTTCCTCGGATATAAGGTTCGTAGATATAGTAGTATTATACTTCGTCTATTCTATCTACTATATCTTTTATCTTTAGAAAGTTGTTTTCGTTAAGATAACTTATACGTTTATATTATACCCGTATCTTTAGCGAGATAGAGTAAGCGACTAAGGCTTAGATAGCTATCTCTTCGGTCTATAAGATAAATAAGTTTCCGTATAAGATAGCTTTAATAGTTATATTATTATAAGTGATCCGCTAAGATCTAAGGTCGAGGGATATCTTAGCGCTAAGTTTAAAGAGTTAAGTAATAGAGATGAGGTTGACCTTAAGGTTAAGAATATAGAGAACGTTTAATAAGGTAACTCGGATAAGTTTGCTTTAGTATAGACAATTTTTGATAACTATGCTAATGCCCTTAATAAGGATTTTAGCGTTATCGACGTTTAATACTTCCCCCCTAGTATAGAGGCGGTAATCGCTAAATTCTTCCCGGTAATAAGTTATATATTAAGAATAACCTAAATCAAAGATCTAAGTAGTTTAGAGGTGGTACGAAGATATTATATTTTATAAGTTGTTGCACCGTATACCTTAATAGGCCTAAATATAGCACCTATATAAGGCTGCAGCAACTATAATCGCTGTAGCGTAGCGAGTGGAAGCGTAAGGAATCTCGGCCGAAAGTAGTGAGGTCGGTAAGTCTTAGGTACGATAGCAGAGCTTACTAAGGTGCTAAAGGAAGCGAAGATATAGAAGAATAAGGCTTGTATTCTTACTTGCTAGACTGCTTGCTTGCTTAAGGAAAGTCTATCTATAGGAGGGTAGAAGGCTTGTATTTATAGGCGTTGTGCCCTAGGTTGATTTGTAATCCTCTGGATTCTAGAGGGTTCGGCGTGACGTAAGTACACTGTAATATAAGGGGAGTGCCCTGGAATATAGGGCTATTGCCCTGAATTTGTAGGGCGATCAGTGGACCGGTAAGGCCCACGTTAGTGGCAGTGCTCTTAGCATCGGGAACTGTAGGGTAAGTTCGGGAATCTTAGGAAGATTCCTATGACAGTTCCTAGCCCAAACTATAGGGTAAGTTCTGCACCCCGAT